>APFE030487180.1:27395-56579 GCA_000404065.3 Pinus taeda | reverse complement strand
AGCCTAGGGGCCAGGCTGCATTTGTTGAGCAGGTTGGGTTTGGGGCCCAACTTGAGTTTGAAGACTGGATTAGGTCTGTAGCCTAGGCTAGGGTTGAAGACCGGGTGGAGCTTGAGAAGCAATGAGCATTTGAGTGCCCGATTGAGCAGGCCTAGATGGATGTCCTTGGGAGAAATGAGACTGAGCCATCTGGCTAGAAGGTTGACCTGGTTAGGTTGAGGCTGACCCATTTTCCCAGAATGTTGAGCTTGCTAGGCGTTAGAATGACCTTGCATAATCAAGGGTTGCCCTGACTAACCAGATGGTTGGGCAGACTGGACAATTGGTTGGCCTTGTTGGATCTGAGGCTGACCAATTTGTCCAGAGGGTTGACTAGGTTGGACAGTTGGTTGGCCTCGTTGAACATGAGGCTAACCAACTTGCCCAGAAGGGTAGCCTTGCTGGATACCGGATTGAACTTGTTGCATGTAAGGCTGTCACGGGTTACCAGAAGGTTGCCCGAAGTATGTAAAAGATGAGCCACTGAAGGCCGAAGGTTGTCCTTGGAAGGGTTTTCCTTGTGGGCCGATAGGTTGCCCTGGATAAGGTTGACCGTAATACGTTTGTCCGTGAAGCGGATGCCTGTATGACGGTTGACCTTGATAGGGTGGTCCTTGAACATTTGAAGGTTGTGCTTGGCCACCATGATAAGTGGTGGTACCCCAAACAACAAATAATTGGTCACCACTGAAGATGCAGTGATGGCATTGACAACAGGGGTTGAAGAAGCCACGCAAATGGTTGGAATAGTCAGAACCGATGTGACAATCACATTATGAATCTGGGGCATAAAAGGCTCCTAAGTCAGAGTGACGGTATGAGACCACATGGAACTTGTAAGGGAAGATCTGGAACCCATGATATCTACCAAAGCATTATAGAATAAAGGCAACGAGATACCAAGAGAGGTGACATGGAAGGGTGAATTTTCCATAGGTATAGGGATTTCACCTCCTACCATAAAGGTTTCTTCACCGAAGACGGGGTTCGTCTCATCCATGTCGGAGGAATACATCGGGACCGAAACACCAGGAGGAGTAACAGGAAAGTCTTCTTCAGAAGGCTCCCAAATGGGGTTCCAATGAATATCGTAAGACTTGTCCTCTGGAGCGCGAGAGTTAAGCGGTTGGATACTCGAAATAACAGGAAGAGTATCACTAACAACTGGTACCTCATAAGCAACAGAAGATGGATATCCTTGGTCACTTGGAATGGGGGACGAGATCGGTGATTCCACCAGGATGATTTAACTCAAACACCCTAGGTAAAACTAACGAGTAAGGAAATTAACCCTATGCAAACTAAAACGTGAACAAGATCTAACAAGGTAAATGTGAATGTGGCCGAATAAATTTTAAGACACAGGAACAGAACTTTACCTTTTCATCTTTAAATAGTTGAGAAAATGATGAAAAGATGACTGTAGTCACCTTCGAATATTTAATGAGCCTGAAAGGACAAGTTCTCAGATGGACCTTTTCTTTTAAGGAGTCTGAAAAGGAACGAAAGTGACTACTCTGGAGAACTAGGCAAAAGGTTTACCAAACAGCCCGTAAAATTGCATATACACCTTGGCGATCATATGAAAACCAAAGACTTTCCGTATGGTAGTCAAGCTTCCCAAATGTTGTGTTCAGTGCATTACGGTTTGCAAGGCGGCAGACATGGCTTCCTAAGGATATAGGATGATAACTTAGTGGGGTCTCCCAACATATACTCGATGATACTGGGAGTGCAAATCCGTACTAGCAGCTATTGATTCACAGAAGGAGGAATCACCCAACCTTGAGTGAAAGCAATAGTGACTAGGTTTAACAATGACGGAGCACGTCTCTAGTCTAGACCTCTAAATAGTGTGCATTATGTTCCAATGTGTTGTTAGGTTCATTCAGTTTATTTTAGAGTTGATCATGAATTATGTTTCAATTTCCAGGCCTTACCATATGTATGTCAAAACCTAGGATGCAGCCAGAATGAGTAAAGCATCTTTCATTTCGATGAAATCCTACATATAGAAAGGTAAAGAGATCATTCCTAAACCAAGACAAAACCAAGATTAGCAAATGCAGTCACTCAAGAGACACAATGTATAAACACATCAATCCCTACAGTGCATCGATACTACTAATCAAAGATTTAAAATTTGCCTTCTAATTTTTCAAACATGAAAAACATGGAATGCAAAATGTACTTTCATTTTCGTATACTAATGAATACAATATTTTGATTTTGATAGCTTTGAATTCTAAAGAAACAAACAAGCAAGCGTGAAACTGATTGATCCAAACAATTGTAATCTATGTCTAGTAGTGAAAAAAAATCGAATCAATATGAAAATTGGTTCAATAAATGACATTAAACACTAATCAGCAAGAAACAAGCAATGGAAACATCTCAAGCAAACCAACAAGATGGTTGCGGATGAATATTGGACAGAAAAGCAACCAAGACAAATAATCCAAAACTTGAAAAGCTAGGCCCCAAATCCAAAAATGCAAGATTCACTCAATGAAGCCAAAAAGTAAGCACCTTAACTAAAAGCAATTAAAACAAACTAATAGATAAGAGGAAGACAGCAAGGGATTAACCAGACTGATGAATTCAGGAGGCAGAATTGAAAAAAATAATTCGACAGGAATCTCGTGGGTGTAACACCAGCAACTAGTGACGATCAGTCACTAGCCATAGAAATAGAGTGATGTCGTTGCGAAAGTACACGTCTTTCATGCGATGGGACGATTTTAGGAATCCTCGCGATTGTACGACAGGATTCAGCGATGCACAAACTTTTAAAACAGAGACAAGGCGACGTGAGCACGACTGTTTAGATTTTTTCAACGAAAAACTTAAAAATAATGAAAGATCAATGTAAAATCCCAAACAGAGACCAGTCTACCCTCACAGGCAATAAAGGGACTTCCCAGATTGACCCAGGAGACCCAAAAGACTGATGGTTCAACCCCAAAATTCAAGAGACACTAACTCAAAATCAAACAAAAGCAAACAAGAGAAACAACATGAAGGACTCCCTAGTGGAGTCGCCAACTTGTGATGTAGGAAAGTGTTCCCTTTGTGGACAGAGGCAACCCCTCTAGCCCTAGAGTGGGTCTAGTCGCAGCAAACACTGATCAACAATTGATTTCCTTAAAAAATCATCGTTGGAGGCCTACCTCAAACTGGTGGTTGATGAAGTTTCGTTGCACTGATCCAGGTTCCGTTTCCTTCTCCTTAATGAGCAATTAACCTGAAACAACACAAGAAAATGACAAAGCACATAACCGAGAACAACAATGATCTATTTACTCATAAACTCAAGAAGTCATGAGCTATCAAGTAAATTACATACAAGACATAGGAAAACATCATTGATTGTATTAATAATGAATCAATAGCAAGCTTACAACCAAGTCTTGACGTCACAAGCCTTCTCGGAGGGTCCAGCCACTATGTTTCTCAAGCATTCACTCTTCAAGGATGAATCTCCAAACATACAATGTCTCTCTCTCACTCATAAGCTTTAATACAAAGTTAACCTCTCACAATCTATTAACAATCCCACACTTGTCACACCCACACCAACTATCTATCAAACTCAAAAGCACTAACAGCACTACCCAACCAAAAGAACTAGCAGATCATAGCAAAGGTGAGTGCTTTTAAAGGAGAAGGAGTCTCCATGAAATGAGGGAGAAAGAGCTCATTCTCAAGGAAGCTAGCACAAAAGATGGAAATATTATTCCAGAGGTGGGAGGGTGACCCAAACTAACCCAACAACCAGGTCTAGAGACATCCAGAAGGCCGATTGTTGGAACAAATTTGCCCAATCTGGATCATTGCGAGCCGTAAACTAATTTTCCAGGATGGCATTGCTAGAGGAAATTTACACAGACCCATCATTGCTATATATAACACATAACCTCACGCCGGGTCTAGAAATCTGACCGTCACATGAAACAGATGTACACCTGCGACGGAGTCGCAATAAGACCATTATGACATGGGATCGTCACATCTATTAAGGATTTACTTGCGACAAGGCAGAAACTTAGGGAATAAGGGTCAATTTGCAGCATCAGAGAGCATTTTTTTAATCTCCTTAGATCAGTGCGAAGATATGAACATGTTTATTTGACACATGACACAGCAGAGGGACTGCGATGAGGACAGTGACAAATTACTGTGTAACACATGGTGCATAACTTGATTTTCTACACCTACAAGTGAGACCACAATGCCCCAAACCCTCTAACTATTCCACCTCTTCAACCCTTGTTAGAGTCTTCTTGGACATGCACCCATGCCTCAAGCAGAACATAACACTATCATCCCAAATGGGTATGCTCATTCCATCTTTTAATGCTTCGCTGAAACCACATATTCACACTGTTTAAAATGAAATGTTTACATCTTAAGGCAAAGCACATACTTTGCTCATGACAGCCTAAAATATGTGATTGAATTGGAGAGGACTCCATTTTTATCAAGATAAAAACATAGGGTCTTACAAACCCATTCACACAATAGTTTGAATATATTTAACCTAGGGTACATACCCTACTCCTTCCGAATTTTTCATATGACTTTTAAGAAACTAACAATTGTTTTTAATTATTAAATCGGCTTACTATATACTCTTTTTTGTTTGCACCCACCTAATATGTAAGAACACTTAAATATTTTCAATACAAGCAAGTTAAGAGCACATGTTTCCTTCTTACACTTAAATGTTTTCAATACAAGCAAGTTAAGAGCACATGTTTCCTTCTTACACTTAAATGTTTTCAATACAAGCAAGTTAAGAGCACATATTTCCTTGTGAAAGGTATCACATTCAAATTCCAAAATTTGAGCATATCTACCTTCATAAATTTAACAACAAAATCTTTTCCTAAAAACAATAATCTTAAAATCAAATTATTATTATTATTATTATTATTATGATAAATATACTCCAAATATGCAAGAAATGCTTTCAAAAAACAAAAAACAAAAATCCCAAGTATCCAAAAGAAAATAAAAATAATGTAGTGTTATTTAAAGTGAAAATAAAATAATGTATTTATAAAATAAAATAATGTATCATGTATTTAAGTGAAAATGAAATAATGTATTTATAAAATAAAATAATATATTTATTATATAGGAGGGAAAATTTTAGCATATTTGAAAAAATCAAGTGTTAATTTTACTTTACAAAATCCCTCCCAACCCTAATCTTCATTTAAGTCCTAGAATAAATAGTATTTGTTCACTTTTTCAGAGGGCGGGAGTGAAAATGATATTTAAGAGAGTTGTGAATTAGGGTTTTACCGGTAGCCAACACAATATCGAACCCCGCCATTGGATCTTCAATTCATTGATTGTGTCAAGGCCCACCATGGGATCTTTTGTCCATTGACTGCGCCAAGGTATGTTCCATTTTTAACTTCACTACATTTACCCATTTTCACTCTTCCACACAGAAAAGAGTACACACACCTCATGTCTTTGGTTAAAAATCCATTTCTTTTTCATCCACACTCTTATGTTTAGGCTTTAATCTCTGTGCTGCATTTTGTTACTATTTGAAAGGAGGGCATTGGCATTTGATGAGTTAGAGAGACCATTTATCATAATAAAATAGCAAGAGCAGAAAACCCGAATGAGAGACTTAGATGCTCAGACGACCAACATTGCAGTGCTAGGGCCATTGTGAGAAGCCTCTGCACCTCACTCAGCTCCAAGGGAATATGAAGTATGCTCCAAAGTGTGATGTCACCATTAGTATGCTCTCATTCCATTTATTCATTCTCTGTTTTTGAATTAGTATGGTCTGTTCCATTTATTCATTCTCTGTTTTTGGATCAGTGAAAACACTTAAATTAGGAAAACAATAGAAATTATTTAAAAACCACCAGCTCCATATTACCTAAATGTTAATGTGAGCATTTATCTATTTTTGGATCATTGAAAACCCTTAAATTATGAAAATAAGTAGAAATTATTTTAAAAACCACCGGCTTCATTTTATCGCATTTATCACTTCCATTACTGGAGTGCACTATTACTGTTTTCTCACAACCGAGCAACTATTTGAGGAAGATATTGACTTTGCTACGACTCTTATTCAAGAAATCATCAACTCCTACACCACAGAAGAGCACATCAATAATCAGGTAGATTGGGATGGGTTTCAATTGCATAGCAAGAGAGGAATAATTACTTTTGTACATATAGTAAATGACCATTATGGAGTTTATGTGATCAATTCTCCCAAATTTCATGTTTATGTTATAGACCATAGATTTGGAATCTCGTCGAACGTGCAGAAGCATTCATGGATTTATGCAATTTAGTTGGCACAACTGTATAGTTCCCTCCGAATTGACTTCTTGTCTACGCTTGTTTATAAAAAGGAAATTAACAAGGAAATTATGAAGAGGGATGTTGTTTTAACTCTGCTCGCATGCAAGAATGGGGATCAGGTAAATAAATATATGGAGAATTAGTGCCACAGGCTGACGCAGGGCTAATCCCTGCTTTACCCATAGTTTTCATATCTTATGCATAAAGTTGTCTGTCCCAGGAATTTTAAATCACAGCCGAGTTAAATCATCAATCTGAATAGTTCAAGGCCCACTTTATATAAATCTCTATGTGGAATATTTATTTAAACCAGCCTAGTCTCACCCTTCATCTGTGTGCATGTATCGAGACTTAAATCACCCTTTATCCTTCATTCATTGCTTTATTAAAGTCCTTCATTATAATTCCTTCTATCGGGACTTTAAAACCCATCTAAACCTTAGTTGAGCTTTTTCAAACCCATCGGCCGCATATATATATATAATATATATATATATATATATATAACCACCCTCTTAAAACATTGGTTAATATATATTTAACACATAAAAACCTTCATTGGGTGCAATTTCCTTATAAAACCATTTTCAAAGGAAAACTATGTAAACATACCCTTTTCCGCCTTCCGTATGGCTTCTGCACAAATCCTGACGTTGTACCTCTATCGCAATCGGCTATCGGCACCTTCGCAGTCATACATACATGTATGCCTCATCCCTTCTCTGACTCTGATATGGGACTCTCTCTTTAAAACCACAAAATACACTATCGGCGCTTAATTCTTTACTATCCCGTTTACAAAGGAAAACTCCACCCAAACACATATAATGAACTTCAAATTTATTAAACCCACACCTATAAATGCGTCGGGTCTGCCTCCTTCAAGACTTTCTGCTTATAACTTCTGATCTCTAACCCCCCGATGTCGATCGCCGATAATCTTGATCTCCGACAGCCGATTTATCACTATCGGCGTATCAGCCCCGTCACAAATCATTGTGTTTATTATCACTATCATTTGCACCTCCGACTCCTGATTGCGATTTAAATTATGGTCATTCATCTAGCCATGATCCAATGGTCCATGATTAATCAACGCTCGTTCATCACAATCCTCCAAGGCTCGATTGTGATAACTTTAAAAGGTTCTTCGTCGATGTGAATTAATCTCAACTGTTGATCTTCCAGATATAACGGCTACTGAGCGTTAACCCTCCATTTCTTCGCTCGCCATTTTACTTCGATTTTATGCCATTTTCTTCAGGTTTCTATGGTTTCTAGGTTTCATTTAATGGTTCCCATTCTCTGTTGTTCCGCCCTTCTGTTGCGCAATTAAGTCCCGCTTGAACTAACCTCTATGATTTCTATATCACAGTCATTCTATAGCATCACTTGGTCCTCCAATTGGGTCCTCTACCTCTTCTCTTCCTCTAAGCATTCGCCACGTCTCCGCCTGCATATATTTATTTTATTCAATCTTGGATAAACACTTAATCCACCACTCAACACTCGAATTACACATTTATATAGTTCTACTCAATCATTGTATATATAAATACAAAACGAATAATTACATAATGAAATCTTTGTCCCTCAAGCCCGATTCTTCTTTACAGTGGCCTTTGGTTTACAAATATGCCCGTAGGCTTCAAAACCATAATCTACTATCCATCTAACCTCTCTCAAAAATTTAACCTATCTAACCTCTATATCTAACCTCTGTCTCTACCTGTTAGGCTTACATTTATACATAAGGACTCTAAAACCAATTCCTGGTTTAGATCCATGAATTCCTTAACAACATTCCTAAATCTACTTTTTGTTCCTAAAACTCCTCTCTAATCCCTAAATCTGTGAACTGACCCCTAATCTAAGATTTACAATCAAGTCTCAATCCTTCAATCTCTCATGTTCTCCTATATTCAAGAACATTTACAAATATGCCTCACAATATTCAATTAATTTCGTATTCTAGCTTCTCGCATTAAAATCACTCAAAACATTAATAGTTACATTTAATTTACTCTTAGGAACCCAGCTTCCTTGAAAACACACTACCCCTATGTCTACTAGGATACAATGAGTTTTCTTGGGCTGGATGCACCTGCATTAGACTTCCAAAGTAGAAAATTTCCAAGATCTCTGGATCATGTTCTTCATATGTTGATACAAAGCCTCCAGGGTCCCAAACTTTAGTTTGTAGCTGCCCAAATGCTTTGCTCCTTTTTTGTTGTTGTATGTCTACTATTTATGCTCTATCTTCCTCTCCTTGTCAATCAGGTTCATACTCTGATTGATCATCCTTCCCGTTGCTATCATTTTCCTCCCTATGGCTTGTTTCAACATTCGCTACCACATTTCTTCAATTTCTCTATCCAAGACATCCTTGGACTAGTTCATACTTTGCCACTTACTGCTATTTGTTTCCTTCTGCTTCAGGTTGTTGTTGCTATCCACCAATTCTTCAAACTGTTGTTGGTTACTTTTACTTACTTTGACTCCTATGCTGACTTTTATGCTGGCTTTGACTGCCTCCCTTTCATCCTTACCTTCTTTCATGATTATCTCTTTCTGCATTGAATCATGAATGTCCAGCAATTTAACAGCTTTGTTCCATGGATTAAATTCTTCCATAGAATCTTCTTCTTCCATTTTTATTTGGCTTCTCATCTGTACCAAGTTTCCTCCAGCATCTGCAACTAAACCTACACTCATAAAACACTTGTTAAAATAAAACTCATAAGGCTTTTGTGCCTTATCTCCCTTTGGAAAGACATCAGTATGCTGCTATGATTTTCCCTCCACTATCAAAATATCAGTATGTTGATTTGAATTCCCAACAGAATTCATGAGACTGTCAGCTAGTCTCTCCTCCATACCATCTGCTTCTATGATGTCTTTCTACCTTTGTCCATTGTAGTGAACTCCTTCCTCTTCAATCACACTATCATACTTTGAAATTCCCAACAAATACTCCAGCAATTCAAGTTCTTTGTGACACTTCATAAGTATTTCATCATTGCTTATGTTTCCTGCATTTATACACAAATTATCAATCCGAAATTTACAAGGTTCAATAGTCCCAACTGTTGCTTTACATATCAGTTCTTTAGACTGAATTTCATCTCCTTCTTTCACAAGAAATTGTTCTTGTGTTGTCACAGTTTCAATTATCAATGCATTATTAAGTTCTTTCTGCTGCAATAAATCACTACTTCCCTCATTCAAGAGATACTCTCCATCCTCCTTTACTTCAGAGTTTTTATCTTCTGAAAGATAATCTTCCATACTTCTAACAATTTCAAAAGATTGCTCCTCCCCTATAAAACCTGTAATCACATCAAAATTATTAGATTCAACAATACAAGGTTTTACCTTTTCCTACTGGTCTACATTTGCCCAACAGTTCAGAAAGTCATCAATAATTCCTTCCTCTTCACCCAAAACTTCACCCTACTCTGGTTCACAAATGGATACTTCTACTTCCAAATCTACTTCTCTGAGTTCTTCATGTCTCAATTGAACACCCGGCACTTGTTCCAGCTTCATCGGCTCTTCTGCTAATTGCATATTCACCTGTTGACTTCTCTTCTTTTGTGGCTTTCTTTGCAATTTATGCCACCTCACTGGCTTCTTCCTCAAGACCCAACCTTGTCTCTGGTTTTCCTCAAGTACCATCATCAATACATTGAGTTGTTCTTTCATTTCTGCAATCTCTTTGTCAAGCTCCTCTTGACTCATCCTCACGCCATTTTCCTTGGCATCCTCTTCCTTCACCTCCATTATATTGTAGTCTTGTTTGGAACCTCTACTATGACTATCAGTAGCCATCTTCTCCTCTATCTTTGTGAGCTCCTTACTCACTTACTATGAGCTGCATTAAAGCCTCTACAATAGCAAGTCTTCTCTGCTGCCACTTAGCTCACCAAGCTCTCCTCACTCAATCTTTTCGTAAACAATTGGTTCTCTATCTCTGGAACCTCCTTTGAGCACTTTTCTTTGCTCCTTTAGGATTCAACTCATCTACACCTTCTTACGAACACAACTGTTCTCTTGTATTTCAATCACCATGAAATACTTGGTTCTAATCACTCTTTCTTTCGCTTAGAGATTCTTACCAGCTTCCTTCAGTACCTTGGCAATTCTACCCACATCCTTTGTGGAATTACCTTTGTGAGCTGCAACAATACCTCTGTAGTAACAAGTTTCCTTCTTGCTACATTTGCTTCACTAAGATTCTATCCTCTGAACTCATTATTTTAGCATTTCTCTAGTTTTGTCCTTTGGAACCAATTCAAGCACTCCTCTCTCTATATTGCTGCAACCTTCTCACATCCTTATATTGTCACCTGTGCATCAATATAAAATCCACACATTCTCCAATCTTTAAATCAATCAAACAAAACATGTCATCTCACCTTCAAGATCTCTGCATGACCTTGTTCCACCATTTACCTGTACTTTGAATGGATTTTCCTCTTTTCCTTGCATCTACAAGTTCTGTTGCACTTTATCTTTGTGTGTCTACCTTCTATCAGATTAAACTCTGATCTTCATTCTTGCCTGCATATACATCTTAAAACACATCTCTGTTTTAATTCCTTTCTTTACAAAGTTCCCTTATTCTGTTCTGATATCAATTATTTCAATCACAATTATGCTATGATACCAAATGACGTAGGGTTAACCCCTACTTTACCTAGAGTTTGCATATCTTATGCATAAAGTTGTCTGTCCCAGGAATTTTAACTCAAGTTGAGTTAAATCTTCAATCTGAATAGTTCAAGGCCCACTTTATATAAATCTCTATGCGAAATATTTATTTAAACCAACCTAGTCTCACCCTTCATCTATGTGTATGTATCGGGACTTAAATCACCCTTTATCCTTCATTCAATACTTTATTAAAGTCCTTCATTATAATTCCTTCTATCGAGACTTTAAAACCCATCTAAACCTTAGTGTATCCTTTTCAAACCCATCGGCCACAGATATATATATATATATATATATATATATATATATATATATAAATATATATATATATATATATAACCACCCTCTTAAAACATTGGTTAATATATATTTAACACATAAAAACCTTCATTCGGCGCAATTTCCTTATAAAACCATTTTCAAAGGAAAACTATGCAAACATACTTTTTTCTGCCTTCCGTACGGCTTCTGCATAGATCCCGAGGCTATACCTCTATTGCAATTGGCTATCAGCACCTTCACGATTATACATACATGTATGTCTCATCCCTTCTCTAACTCCAATATGGGACTCTCCCTTTAAAACCGGGAAATACACTATCAGTGCTTAATTCTTCACTATCCCATTTACAAAGGAAAACTCTAGCCGAACACATATAATGGACTTCAAATTTATTAAACCCGCATATATAAATGTGTCGGGTCTACCTTTTCGAGTCTTTCCTCTTATAAATTCCAATCTCTGACCCCCCGATGCCCGATCACCGATAATGCCGACCTACGACAGCCAATTTATCGCTATCGGCATATCGGCCTTGTCGCAAATCACTATGTTTATTATCGCTATCCTTTTCACCTTCAACTCCCGATTGTGATTTAAATTGTGATTGTTGATCTAGCCACGATCCAACGATCCACGATCAATCGATGCTCGTTCATCGCAATCCTCCAAGGCTCAGTTCCAATAACTTTAAAAGGTTATTTGCCGATGCGATTTAATCTTGACTGTTGATCTTCTAGATCTAACGGCTGTTGAGCATTAACCCTCCATTTCTCCGCTCGCCTCTTTACTTCAATTTTATGCCATTTTCTTTAGGTTTCTATGGTTTCCAGGTTTCCTTTAATGGTTCCCATTCTCTGTTGTTCCACCCTTCTGCTATGCAATTAAGTCTCGCTTGAACTAACTTCTGTGATTTCTATATCACAGTCATCCCATAGCATCGCTTGGTCCTCCAATTGGGTCCTCTACCTCTTCTCTTCCTCTGAGCATTCACCACATCTTCGCCTGCATATATTTATTTTATTCAATCTTAGATAAACACTTAATCCACCACTCAACACTCGAATTACACATTTATACAGTTCTACTCTATCACTGTATATATAAATACAAAACAAATAATTACAGAATGAAATCTTTGTCCCTCAAGCCCAATTCTTCTTTAAAATGGCCTTTGGTTTACAAATATACCCATAGGCTTCAAAACCACACTCTACTATCCATCTAACCTCTCTAAAAAATTTAACCTATCTAACCTCTGTCTCTGCCTGTTAGGATTATATTTATACATAAGGACTCTAAAACCAATTCTTGGTTTAGATCCATGAATTCCTTAAAAACATTCCTAAATCTCCTTTTTGTTTCTAAAACTCCTCTTTAATCCCTAAATCTATGAACTGACTCCTAATCTAAGATTTACAATAAATTCTCAATCCATCAATCTCTCAACTATCCTAAATCTCTCATGTTCTCCTATATTCGAGAACATTTACAAATATGCCTCACAATATTCAATTAATTCCCTATTCTAGATTCTCTCATTAAAATCACTCAAAACATTAATAATTACATTTAATTCACTCTTAGGAACCCAACTTCCTTGAAAACACACTACCCCTATGTCTACTAGGATACAATGAGTTTTCTTGGGATGGATGCTCTTGCATCACGGGCTTAGACGGTTTTTTATTTTCGGTCTTTATTTGGGGAAAATTTAGTGCAGGTTATGGCTAATTCCATGGAGAATATATAGAAGCTAGACTGGCAACACTGTATTTGTAATCATTAGTACTCACTTCAAGGTTAACTCATCCCTTTGTATTGAGATTGGAAAAGTATCTAAATGCAATAGCCTTTGATTGGAGGTTGACCAGTTTCTAGTTGTTGGTCAATTGGCAATCTCTAGACAGCTAATTCATAAAGTAACTAGTTTCAACCTCTTGAGTGACGTCCTAGAATTAAATTTGTTGCAGGTGAGCCTATGAATGCACTTCATATTTGCTTGATAATTATTGGTGCAAATATAGGCTCTAGTCTGCAGGCTGTAAAGACCCAATTGTGCAATTGTTTTACAAGCAAGCATGGATAGGAAGTCAATCCAGAAGGAATTATATGTCCCTGGTGAATTATATGTCTTGCGTAGAAGAGACAGAAGAAGTATTTGTGTCTCCACTCAAATGTTTGACCATCATATGGAAACACTGAAACAAATCCTCATGGTCATCCCTGCTTGAATATACCTCCTTGTGTTTCATAGTAATCTGACTTTATATTTTGTATGTCTATCTTAATGTGTTTTTGTATGAGTCGGTTGGAAAATGTGTATGTTTGAATTTATTTTATCTTAGCTTGATTTGAATCTGTGGGTTTGTCAATGGGACATGGGTGATATGACCATTGTGGTATTGTCTATCATACCAGGGATGTCAATATTCTGGAGTGCCAGCTATGACACATTAATTCAGTTTCAGGTTATGTCTATTATAAGATTATCTGCAATCTCAAGCATGTGTTCATCCAACATTAATAAAGCTAATTACTCATGGCCCAGAGTTGAATTTATTTTGTATGGGTCTGTTGGAAAATGCCTCCCTTTGAATTCATGTTGGCTTGGCTTTAGATATGTGGATTTGTCTATGGTAAACGGGTGATATGATAATTGTGGTATTGTCTATTGTATATGGGATTTCAATGTCTTGGTGTGCAAGCTATGACACGTTATTTTAGTTTTAGGTTATGGCTGCTATAGGATTGTCTCCAATGTCAACCACGTGTTCATCAACAGTACTAGTGCTAAATATGATCTTCCACACTATCTTTAACTGTAAATCGGGAAACCATTACATGAATAATTTGTATAGTTTGATGTGAGTTATCAGTAGGTTGGTCTTCAGTTGTTGGATTCCACCAAAGATCAAGCATAAGAACATGACATGCATTAACCATGTTGAGACCAAAATTTGCAACTTTCAGGGACATTGTCATAATAGTTATCTCACGGAGTGTCTTGAAATCATTCACAGCTTTATCCCGTGCTATTACAGATAGTTCCATTCAGCCTTCTATGTTTTATGCATGATTTTTTTAGTGGAACCTCAAGCAAATTAAACATACTCATCCACTTGGAGAAACTATGGCTTTCTCCTATGTCTCTATAATCTGCTTCTTTAGACTTGCTTTTGCATGTTGATTACTCTCACCACTATCAGACGTTTCAGCTAAATCTTTATTGATATTATTGACATAACTTTTGCTAGAGGCACTTGTATATAACTTTGGGAGGGCTTGGAGAGTTTCTATCGCGGCTTTGATCTTTGAAGAATGAAAATATGGAATATCATATTTCAAATACAATTCACTGACCCCTTCTAAACTTACAGAGATCTAATCATTGACACTATCATCAGAAGTGCAATGCTTTACGGCAATTAGAGAAAACGCAGAATCGTCATTTAGATGGATTTTGCAGCCTTGAGTAGGGAAAAATCTATTGTCTAACTGAGTAAGGTGATCTAATATGCATTGATTGAAAAATACATGACCGCAGATGGTGACAACGGCTTCTTTAGGGGAACCATTACAGAGGCCACAAAGAGCCAATGAACCTTCCAAACTATTTATCAAATCAATCTATTTTTCCCTGAGTAGCTTCATTATTGCTTCTGCAGAACATCTCTAAGTAGAAATGGATAAGCAACTTTTAACAAAAAGAGGATGATCACATGATTAATGAAGATGTAACAGCATTAATAATATATTTACATCTATGTTCTTTTTCATAGTTGTTGCAGTAGCATAGACCTTGAATTAAGCTTCCACCAATAGAAAAACCTGAGCCTTTATGTATCGATGTTATCTACTACCCTGAAAAAACAAATACACACAACTCTCTCTCTCAGTGAGACATATGAGCCTTTGCGTGTCGATGTTATTTACCACCGTGAAACAACAAATACCCACAACTCTCTCTCAGCAATATAATTATTTATAGAAGCATCCAAACAAGCGAGTCGGGCCGATCCGAGCTGACCTAGGGTTTAACCAAAACTACCTATTGGCCCTTGATCTTGAATTGAGCTTATGAATGAGCTTTAGGAAAGTGGTAAAATCATGCTCTCCTGCAGAGAATTCAACCTTCTGCAAGGTAATTGTTTTAGGAGGTAATGTAATAATAGGTGCCCCATCAGTGGTAGTACCTTTTGTGCACTGGAGCATTATTATCTTTAGGATAGCTTGGACCTTCTAGTATCCTGAAATTGGATTTCTGGAAATCGAAAACTTTATTTTGGAAATGAAATAATTATAAACAACATATGGATCATATTTAAGAAACCTAAAGCAGATGAAAATATCATCAATATAATTTTGGATTGGTGTCTGGGAGATACACCACCTTTGTTTAGCCGGTAAACCCTAACATGCTCTAGCAACTTGGGTCCTATGATTCTTAATACTTTGAGCTTTATCTAGAACCAACCTAAACCAACCCACTCTTGCAAGAGGGGGAGGAATAGGTTCACTTGTGGAGCCATTTTCTCACTTTCTACTCTTTGTCTCCTAACAGTATTTGAGGTTTTATTTTTCTTTTCAAGAATAAAAGAGTCGATTAGACCATAGTAATTAGGACTTCTTTCAACTTCTTCATAATCATCTCTAATATCCTGTTTTGGAACCTCCATGGAAAAAGTAGTCAAAACAATTTAATGCTTAGCCAGCTCACTAGGACCATTTTTCCTGTTGCTTCCATGATATACCACAGCAAACAAATTTCCTTTTTTGATAACCTTGTCACAGATTTCTTGTGCCCATTGCTTAATAACACTTGTTGGACACACAACGAAAGTACTGGTGGATGGTCAACCTTTCTTCATAGAAAATGTGTTTTATTTCCCCTTAATGTATTCCTCCAAAGAAATATCATTTGCGTCATTACTTGATGTATTTATTTGAAAACATGGTGATACTACATCTTCTCTATCTATATTTAGTGACAAATGTTTCAATATTTACTTGATTTGAATCTTCCTGGAGAGATATGTTAGGAGAAGTATCCTTCACAATTAAAGAAATCATTGAGACAATCTCTGACATCTATGAAATTTCATCAAATTAAAGCACCACAACATTTTGTTTCCATAGTGACATGTGAAATTTCAAAAGATAATAACAAGTGACACGAATATAACTTTTAGGCAAAGGCATTGAGTTTAACAATACTAAAATTCCCACTTTAGAACTCAGATGAAAAGTTTCCCAGATTTATTTTTGATAGAAGAATGTAAACTTGAATCTTCAGCTATTACTTATTGGATTTCTACAGCCTCATCTTCCAAATTAGCATCCATGTTGTTAACACCACAATCCTGTGTTTCAATAATTTGTCTTCCAATAGTCCACATGATAGGTTTTTTTGTCTTTTGTTCCTTTTCCATGGCATTGAAATGAGAACTCTATGAAGCATTGATTTCTAACCCCCACTTCAGTTGAATTTGATGCAAATGAAGGTACCATAATTATATCCTTATTTATGTACCTTGAAGAAGATGCTTTAATACTTCAAGTTAAATCCTTCTAAATTTTTTTTTAATTTGTTTCTCTGAATGCTCCTTGCCAGCAATATACAGAAACATCAAAACATCCAGAATGACAATTCTCTATTTGAATTTCAGAATTCAAACATCCACAATCCTTCTCCGCCCTATCAAACTCACACTCATCTCTCTACAGTTTCTGTAATATTTCACCTTTTAATTCCAATTTCCACTCAGATGGATATTATATCATAAAAGTGTCACCAACCTTTGATTTTACTAGTGCAAAAAGATTATTATCCATATATTGGGCATTCAATGGAGATTTTGGATTAAGAATATAAGAAAGACAAATTGGCATGGTACCTTCTTCCAGTAAACTAATTTCTCCATGTTTAGAAGTGCTTGGAATATTATTGCACAACTTTTGACAATCATCCAACTTAAAAGATCCACCTTTGAAGGAATATGCATGTTCATCTACACATTGTACAACAATTCTAAAATCATATTAACATTTCAAACTTTCAATTTGCAAACTAGGAGGCATGTCACATCCTTAATCATCATATTAAATGTAATATATTGATAAATAACAAGTAGAAAAAATCCCATATGTTAATTGGAATAATTGTAGACAAGGAGAAACACATGTTATGGACTTGAAATGGAATCCAAAATATGAGTAGGGAAGGAAAACTCAAACTGAAAAGGACTGACAAGTATGAAAACTATAGTGCTAGGAAATAAGTGGTGATATTTTCATAGCCCCAAGGGTAAGTTCAAGTGATCTTGTAGCCAGACGTGGGTCCTTTCAAACTTGGGAGGTTAGGGTTAAGCAGCATAATTAGTGTCAATGGTTTACCCCTTTACTATCCAGGGATCACAACAAATTATTCATGGCTTTCTAAGATGTTTTCCTTGGGAAGAATATATATAAAAACAAAAAAACAAAAACAAAAACAAAAACAAAACAAAACAAAACAAAACAAAACCAAAAACAAAAAACAAAAAACAAAAGGTATTGATTTTGTCCAGTCTAATCCAGAAATGGTTGAAATTGAAGAAACAATAGTGATGGGATCAATCCAATAATATTGAAGAATAGTTAGCCTAGTAGGATATGTCAAGTGGTTGTGTATTTTGAGGCTTGAGCTTCATGTAGGAGGTTTTGAGGTCAATAGAAGTAGATTCTCCTATTTAAGTATTTCAAGAGTGGTAGAATTTAGGGTAGCACCTATTCATTCCTAGCGTCAAGTTACTAATTCAAAAATTACCAATATATGTAAAGAAATAAATAGAGCCAACATTCAATATGTTCCTTTCCCACGGTTTATACCAGATCACATCATCATGCTAAGTGCATCCATAGGGCGAACCAAAATCCTTTAAAAACCATAGAGCACACTTTTGATAGTGACAACCCCTAATATTGAGTTTAACTAACTAAAGCCTATCTAATTGAGGTGTACTTGGATAAAATAATTGTGAGTGATATTCATGTTGTGCTTCTTTTATCTAAACACCTGAGGCTTCCATAATTTGGTTCTCGTTGATTATCATCACAAAATGATTTCATTTGCTAAAGAGGTTAGAGAAATGTGTATACAATCATAATCAATGAATTCTGCAATAGGGAACATACTTTACTTCACCACTCTAAGTCTTGGGAACATGACCCAATGGTGATAGAAAAGTTTAAGGGAAAATCTATAGCCATTGTGCATCCAACATATGAAATAAAAGCAAGAGAACCAACCTTCAAGCAAAAGACTACCCCTCTACCAAAAAAAGAATGTAATAATATTGGTGATTTAGCATCACCATTTGGACTAGCAAGCTTCCATTATTCTTATGTGCTATTGGGAACCACTAGAGACACACAACAGGAGAAATGATACTCGTACTCTCCTTTCACAACCTGCTAGAAAAAATCTTAGATCAAATTTCAAAACAACAATGCATATGAAATCAAATTCTTATCTTATGTTCTCTGCCTAATCTTTTATCTGACATGCCATGTGAGAAACCTCTATGCCATTTTGTATTTTGATGAATGTGACTTGTGGACTACTAAATAGTGGAAATCATTTTGTTATCTATTGAGGTTGAATTTGTCTTTAGGATCACATATTATGGACGTTGATATACAAATACGTAGCACAATACATTCATACGAAGTTCACTGACAAATTGTACACATGTGTTGTCAAGGAGCTTTTGAACCACAACCTTGATCTAAGAAAAACTTTGGATTTATCAAATGCAACATCTATTTTCTCCAATAACTAAGGGTCATGTTGAAGTGGTCAACGAGCTTCTTTCTAGACACAGTTGATAGGGATTGCTAGAAACAATGGAAAGAATGCACTACAATTTGACTACAATAAGTGGTCACATAGATATTGTGGAAACTTTATTAGCAAAGGATCCACAAATGGCTCAAATAATAGACATAAAGGGCTAGACAACAATACACATGACATCCAAAGGATCCAACTACTTGTATGTGGTGAAGAAACTACTTTAGGTTGACCCAAAAATAGTTATGCTACCTGGCAAAAATGGCAACATGACATTTCATGTAGTTACAAGGAAGAAGTGTGAGGAGGTATTGTCTCTTGATATAACCTACCTACTAGAGTTTCATCTAAGTACATGACCTGGTTTAGAGTTGTACATTTTAATTAGTATGAGGAGGGAGTTGTCGGTTCAACCAAGAAACATAAAGGTAAGATTTATTTCCACTTGGTGCCAAAACAAACAAAAGCACATAATTATTCCCTAAAACCAGAGAAGTTCATGCTTCAACCCTGACAACTTTTGCAACAAAATACTTCTTAACATCCACACTAAATGATACCATCCATAAATATTAGATTTCAGTGAGAATAATTTGAATTTACCAGTAATGGAAATATACCATATAATTTTATAAAAGTTTCTTTTAGAATTGAACAAAGCCAAGTGCACCAGTAAACAAATAGTGAATGAAACTGAAATAAAGTAAGTTGTCAGCAAGATTCATTCCAGATAGGGTGCCAAATAAAAATCCTTGAAGCTGCATTTATTTGTAATAAGATTAAAACAAAAGCAATGCTTTCAAAGCTCTTCATTTGTGTTGCTTTTAACTAATTTGAATCTCACGGGACATTAATTTGTCATTCATTTAATATCTTCCTAGGTAGGTCGTTGTTTAGATAAATTACCTAGTGATCATGTCATTTCTATTATACATTTTTTCATATCTTAAACTGTCATGAAGATGGACGCTCTTTTAAAGTGATCTTAATTTCTAAAAGTTAAAGCTCTTTCTTCTATTTTTCTAAAGAATGTATGTTTTGAATCTAAACATAAGCTCATTAAATTGCATGCTTATTTCATGGGTAAAATATTGATTGTGCACTCTTTATTTTATATAACCCTTACTTCTAGTAATTTGTTTTATCCATATTTGAATTTATTACTCTATCATATCTACCATTTTGCATTTAACTATTTTTATTGAGTTGCATTACAGTGATGTAACATTTTATTCTACCATGGACATTTTGGCCCTTATAAAGTGATAGGCACATGTAAAATGCAGAACCCCAATTAGAAGCTTCCACTAAACAGACAATCTAGTCCAATGAGTTTTTTTTTTTTTATATTTAAACTATAGCTATTGTAAGAGGAAAAAATATTATAGTTTGTGGAGAGTATATAATTGTTGAACATCAAATATCATCTTATCTTTCATGATGAGATTGAGACATGTCTTTAACAAGAAATAAATATAGAATACAAGATGGTGCAGTCATTGAACTTATACAATAAGCATAATATATCATGAAACAAACCATTGATCAGTTTGAGAGATCATGAATGGTTTAGTTGTCAAAGAAATGATTTCCCTCATTAACTCATGCAAGGATTGTTTTTGGCTAGTATGTAATTTTGGTTGAACTTGAATTTTGTTTTTGGCCAACAAACAACTCAGGACAAACTTTACCTTAAGCATTATGGATAAGCTCTTTATATTTTTTCAATGGAACTATTAGAACATCCAAAAAATTGAGAAACATGAATTCCCTGAACTAAAGCATATAAGAAGAATGTCAGTGGAAGGCTTTGCAAATTTTTCTCAATAGAATTTAACCTCGTTTTAGTTACATGGAGATTGTTGGTCTAAAATGCGGATGCAAATTAGAGTTTAATTTAATGTCAACCCGGGAAGGTAAAGTTAGAAGTGCTTATCTAAAATATATAGATCTAGAAATATTCCTAATTTGTCCAAGATCTTAAAGTCCCCTTACAGGAACATATTCATTAAGATCTCTTTCAATGACTAGTCAAGCCTAGATCTAACAATTGTTCGAGATCTTACGGTTCTATTACAAGAACACCTTCAAATAAGACTCTTCCAATATTAGAACATTTAATAAAACTTGAAAGCTGAAATCAAACAAAAACATAAAGTAAATTATAAACAAATAAGCATGCAAGTGAGGCCATGGGGGCTCTCCATAACTCCACCAGCGCACCACTTCAATGGAGACTCAGATGTAGAAGCAAAATTGAAGTATGATCCTTTATTTCAAAATCTCCAAAATTCAAGATTACAAAAACTTCCAGATTACAAATGGAGGAGATTGTACTCCTATTTATACAATGGGATGAGTAACAAACTCATAATGATCATCCACTAATCTCTCTACTTTCCCTTATTACAAAATATGATCCCACAAATCTCAAAGCATTTAACTACTTTCCCATTTACAAAATATGATCCCACAAATCTTCCATAATCTCTAACATATCATGATAAGATATGCAAACAAATCCTCCATGATTTTCTCTTAAGAATTGGATAAGATATGCCAACCAAATCCCCCATGCTTTTCTCCTTAGGAATAGGCTTGCATAATTATCTCCTTAATATGGTGGAGGAGAAATGGATAAGTCTCTTGGAATTAATTCTTCACATATTTCCTACACATCACAAAACTCACATATTCTTGAGATATATATAAACATATGTACATTTTCTAATAATTAATTATAAATTCACTTGTAATACAAAAATGAATCAAATGGAAAATAAGAAGGTGAAACCCAAATGTATGTATGAAAATGATATGATAAAAGGTTAATGGGACGATGAGTTGTAAGGAATAGTGAAGAAAAAGGTGGATGAAAATATGACATTTCTAAGTCCCAACAGAGATAAAGCAACATAATTACATCAAAGGTATCTCTCTGCAGGCTTGGGTTGGGCAGACGCAAATATTTTATTCCTTCGGTGTCTTTACAGCTTTAGGGGCAATTGCTAGTCCTATTATATATGTATCTTTTATTATTCACCTAGATCTATTCTATAAAGGTAGAGGGGGATGTAGTGTATTTTTGTATTGTGTAGTTCTTCTTGCTTTGAGGCTCTTGTCTTCACACCCCATTTCTAGTTGAAGTACTTATAGGAGGACACAGTTATCATTGAGAGGTAGAGAGTGATTTCCTTGTATCCATGCAATTTTATCTTTAGATACTTGTGCTTGGTGTGGATTTAGAAGTGTTTGAATGCCCCTTGGATATTTTGTTGTTGTAATGGGTTTTACCCAAACTTTGTGCTTACCATTTTAACATCTTTTTAGGGGTTCCATTTTAGGATCATTGTATTTTGACATCTTGAATTCGTTAATAATGAAAAGCACTCCCAATTAGTTCTATAGACCCCATAACTAGTAGGATTCAAGCAATAGCTCATTATTCAAAATTGCATCATATATATTCACTACTTTTTACTTTTTGGCATGCAAATTAGTCTTTTAGAGGAAAATTTTTATGTTATCACAACAAATTTACATGATTCACAAGCTCGTAAATCAATATTTGGTGTAATTACATATTTTAGGTTTGATCATTATAAATCATTTATAGGCTATAAATGTCTTCAAACTTCACTTATAATTGAGCATTCAACTGAACATATTGAGTATCTTATATGTAACTATTTCCCCCCCACCCACTTTTAATAACTTCCATAACCATTAGGTAGGGACCTGCAAGTTCAATGTTATTTTGCTTGTTTAGTAAAATATTTGCCAAGACTTTACAAAGTTTTATAATTAATTGAAAATCATAGAATTTATAATTTATAAAGTTTCAAGGTTAAAGTTTTTAAATTATAATTATTTAAAGCGTTCTAGCTCAATGGAAGAGCACCTGCTTTACAAGCAAGAGGTTGATGGTTCGATTCCATCGTGCCCTGATATTCATAGGGAATGGCGACAATCAGTTTTTGGTGAGAGGGGCTCTTTGACCATCACTAATAAATTTATGGTGACATTTTTCGACCCTCACCAATATATGAAATGGTGATTACCAATGAATGCCACCATATATATGCATCAATAGTGACAACCATGAAAGGTTCATCGCCATAAATAACTCTTGTTCATTTGAAATGGTGACAATCAGTATTTGTCATTATAATCAGTATTCGTGATGGGCCTTGAATGTCACCAAAACACCTATACTTTTGTCTATGCATCCTTTGGTGACGTTCATTATTTTTGTGACGGAGGCTCTTTTGACCATCACCAATGAGCTTACGATGATATTTTTTGACACTCACCAAAATATGAAATGCTGACAGTCAATGAACGTCGTCGTATACATGCGCAATAGTGACGGGCATAAAAGGTTCGTCATAATAAATCGGTGTTGTTCATATGAAATGGTGACAATCACTATCTGTCATTATAATTATTATTCATGACAAACCTTGAATGTCACCACAACACATACTTTTGGTGACGTCACCTTTTATGACATTCAATTTTTTGGTGACGGAGGCTAAATTTTGTCATTGTTAATCATATGAAATGGTGACGGTCACTAAAAATCATTATAAATAATTATTGGTGACAGACCTTGAATGTCACCACAACACCTATACTTTTGGCGACGCCACCTTTGGTGACGTTCAATTTTTGGTGACGGAGGCTCTTTTGTTCGTCACCAATGAGCTTATGGTGACATTTTTCAACATTCACCAATGTCCTTTTTTCTTGTAGTGCGTATCAGAGATATCACCCTGAAAATTTGTAACCAAGTAATTTTAAGCTATTTTAAAGCATATTGAGCCACCAAAATACGTACTTATTTAAGCACTCAAAATGGAGCACAATAGGTGAATTTTATTGGGAAGGTATTCCATTACTTAGATTTGATTTTCTCAATTGTTCACTTTTAGCTTCAATTTGTATTCATGCAATTAAATTGTGGTTGATCTATATTGTGATTTCACCCATATTTATTTGATTTTATTCCTCAATCACAAGGTTATCGTATGATCGTAATTCAAACAAGGCATTGATATTTTTATTCTTGACTTGGATCTTAATATTGAAACGTTTCGCCATCTCCTTCTCTTTATGGTGATGAAGGCTACTAAGATTCACTTCCTTATGCATTGATGTGCAAACTATCTTCTCATCCACATCAGAGCCGCTTTCCACCAATTGCTCGAATCTATAGTGAGAATATTATTTTTCCTACCATCCTTCTTTCAGTTCTTTGGGTTCACCTCTACATGCATTTTCCATCATTGCTCCTCTATGTGACCATCGAGTTTTGATTGCAATGATTGCTAGAATTCTTACACTAATGTGCAATCGATGTTGTATTTTTTTCCTTCTCCCCTTTCCACTTCAAATTCCCTTCCTTGGAATATTCCTCATGCTCTTTCTGTTTTGAACCACTTGATTTCTCTTTCTTTTGGCTTGTTCTTTCTAAGTATTGTCCCTATAAACAAGTCACATTCACTACACTTAGCTTGAACGATATTATTTTCTTTCATAGATGGTTATGTACACCCCAAAATACTTGAGAAGTACATTTGGGATATTGGGAGAGATATCTAGCATGATGGACATCTTCTCAAATTTAGTGGTGTACTCATGTACACTCTACCTTTTCCTCTGCCTAAAGTAGTGTCATCAAATTCATTAGTCCTCTACATACCCAAAATGGTAGAATTGAGACTTTATGAGGGTTTAAAGCCCCCCCACTTAGTTATTGGGGGATCACCTCTAGCCTGAGTGTCTCAGTATGGTCTTCCCACTAAGTTAGGGCATGGCCCTCTGACTTTAGTCTAGCAAAAGAAATTTCCATGTCCTCATCTATCTAGTGAATGCTAAAGTAAACTAGCAAAATGAACTATAGCTATTAATAATTGTAATAATCAAACAATAATAATAGTTTCCTAAAACTATTACATTTTTATAATACTATAGCTATTACAAGGAAACCTACTAACCTATAATAATATAGTGATTAAATATTTTCAATAATATTTAATAATTAATGAGTTAAACTCCCACTGCAATAGCTATTACATTTAACTATTATTAACTTGACTATTAGTAGACTATTGTGCATTTAACTATAGTTATTAATTCTTCATCATCAATACTTTCTTTTGATAATTATTTTACACGGGCAACTTTTATAATACTATTGCTATTAATTTTTTTTATTAATAGTTAATAATTAATAAGTTAAAGTGTGCATTGCAATAGCCATTACATTTAATATTATTAACTTGACTATTAATAGACTATTGTGCATTTAATTATAATTAATGAGTTAAACTCTGCATTGCAATGGCTATTACATTTAACTATTATTAACTTGATTATTAATAAAAATATTGTGCATTTAATTATAGCTATTAATTCTCCCTCATTAATGCTTTCTTTTGATAATTATTTTACATGGACAACTTTTATAATACTATAGTTGTTAACTTTTTTTTATTAATAGCTAATAATGAATGAGTTAAACTCTGGAGTGCAATAACTATTACATTTGATATTATGAACTTGACTATTAATAAACTATTGTGCATTTAATTATAGCTATTAATTCTCTAATGTTAATGATTTTTGCTTTTGATAATTATTTTACATTGACAGCGTTTCCGCACAACGAAACACAAATATTACTATTAAACAAAAATATTCACACTTTCATTAATGAGTTAAACTCTGCAATGGCTATTACATTTAACTATTGTTAGCTTGATGATTAATAAACTATTGTGCATTTAATTATAACTATTAATTCTCCCACATTAATGTTTTCTACATTTAATAAAGTGGCGACAAACTACCTCATGTGCGGAGCTTTGCTTGTGCAGAGCATTTTGTGTGTGGAATGCTTTGCACAAAAAATGCTTGCTTGTGTGGAGCATTTTGTGTGTGGAATGCTTTGCACAAGCAATGCTCTGCATGCTACTAACTCTATGCCTTTTTTCAATGCTAACGTGCACCCTTCTGTCATTCGACTTTTTAAATTGGTTATTTCGATTTCAACCATTTTAGCAGTGCCTCCGCAAAATGAAAATGAAAGCAAAAATCTTTGCACAAAGCATTAATGCTAAAAATATAAATGAAACCATAAAGAATGACTAATAGTTATTAATTAATTAGTTGTCCCAAGTTAATTATGAAGCTATAAATGATAGTAGCACAATAGTTATAGCAAAATGAACTATAGCTATTAATAACTATAATAATTAAACAATAACAATAGTTTATTAAAACTATTACATTTTCATAATACTACAGTTATTACAAGGAAACCTACTAGCCTATAATACTATAGTGATTAACTATTTTCATTAATAGCTAATAATTAATGAGTTATAATTTGCACTGCAATAACTATTACATTTAGCTATTATTAACTTGACTATTAATATGTGCATTATATTATAGCTATTAATTCTTCGTCATTAATGTTTTCTTTTGATAGTTATTTTACATGGATAGCGATTATAATATTATAGCTATTAAATTTTTATTAATAGTTAATAATTAATGAATTAAACTCTGCACTACAATAGCTATTACATTTAACTATTATTAACTTGACTATTAATAGACCTTCTTCTTTCGATAATTATTTTACATGGACAACATTTTCGCACAACCAAAGCACAAATATTACTATTAAACAAAAATGTTCACACTTTCTCAAAACAAAAACACAAATATTACTATTAAATAAAAATATTCACATTTCCACATAAAATGTCTTATTCATATAAACCATAAGTTGGACTGTGCAAAGCTACTTATTTAATTTTATTATTGGAAAATGAATACATCACTATTGAGAAAACACTGTACTCGATAAATGTGAGACTTATAGCCCACGACACCACACATTTCAATAGCAGAGCTCTGCACAATGAGCTAATTTTTGCACAATAAGCTATAATATTATTTTTACTTTATTTTATTATTGGAAATTGAATACATCATCACTGAGAAAACAACTAATAACGTTGGTGTGAAAAACTTAGCCTATTGTGCGGAAGCGAGAAACTTAGCCTATTGTGCGGAACTTAGCTCATTGTGCGGAGCTATTTATTTTATTTTTATTGGAAAACAAATACATCATTAGTGAGAAAATTGTTATGTAACCAACTCACAAAATAGAAGAAAAGATAGATCAACGACTTCAAAATCAGCTTGTTTGAGGGGGGAACCTCCTTTACATTACACAAATGAGCAATTCTTGAATGATACAAATGACAAGACCCCTTTCTATATAGAGGGGTCTAAGGGGTCACAATATAATCATAGCCTACATAACAATAATAATGTAAGGACACAACAATAACAATAGTGGGCTTCTATGGGGCACAATAATAACAATATGGAGACAACATGGGCACAATGATAACAATAAGGGCTATAATGACAATACTAATAAGGGAATACACTAGTATTATAGGGACCTCACATGCCCCTCTCCTTCAGAAAAGTGTTGTCCTCAGTGCTTGAGTAGTTCTGGATGCTTCAGTATAAAATTCTCATCCTCCCATGTGGAATATTCAGCAGGTAAGTTCTTCCACTTAACGAGATACTCTAAAACTGATCGATTTTGTAGTTGTCAAGTTCTTGTTTCTATGACTGCTTCAAGTTCCAATATTATTTTCCTTCCTCGTCAAGTTCTGGAAATATTGTTTGAACTGGGAGCTTGTCACTTATAACCTTCTTTAAGCATGAAACATGGAAAACTAGGTGCACTCGGGAAGTTGCAGGAAGCTCCAATTTGTAGGCCATAGTACCAATCTTTTGCAACACCTTGCATGGACCATAATACTTGGTGATAATTTATTATCCTTCTTAGCTTGCTTGAGGGAAATTTGTTTGTATGATTGTAGTCGTAGAAATACCCAGTCACCTACATCAAAACTTCTTTTGCTGCAATGTTGATCTTCCTGTTGTTTCATTCTATTATGCACCAATGTGAGGTTATCCTTTAAGAGTTGGAGAACTTGTTGTTGATGCTCAATGTGATCTTCCACTACTTGAACCTTGGAATTTTCTCTTAAATATGATGTGATGGACGGTGGATGATATCCATAAAGTGCCATAAATGGGGTCATTTTTGGTGTAATATGGAAGGAAGTGTTAGACCACCATTCAGCCAAAGGAAACCATTTGACCCAATGTGTTTGTTTATTGGATACAAAGAAATGAAGATATATTTCCAAACATTTGTTTAATAATCAGTTTGCCCATCAGATTGAGGATGATAATATGAGCTATGAGCTAAGTGAGTAACCCAGACAAGAAAATAATTATGTCCAAAAAATTCTAGTGCAAATGGGATCTTTGTCGCTTACAATAATCTTTGGGTTTCCATATAGCTTTTGAATTGTTTCCATAAATGCAATAGCAACTGTAATGGCTTTAAATGTATGAGATAATGCACAAAAGTGTGCATACTTGGTAAGTCTATCAACTACCACAATGATGACACTCTTTCCTTCGGACTTGGGTAAACCTATGATAAAATCCATTGAAACCTCCTCCTAACATTGACTTGGAATGGATAAAGGTTGTAATAGACCTGGGGTCTTAATGGTTTCAACCTTATTTTTTTGGCAAACCAAACATTCTGCCACAAAATTTTGAATACCAAATTTAAGGCCATCCCAAAAAAAATCCTTCTTAACCCTGTGGTAAGCTTTTTAAAATCCTGAGTGCCCTCCTAAGGGAGAGTCGTGCTATTCCATAAGAATCTTTTGTTTGAGTTGGGAATTCTTACAGAGGTATAAGCGAACTTTGTACCATAATGAATCATTTTTCCATCTAAATGTATCATATGCACTGGGATCTTGTTGTAACTTTTGAATGAGTGCCCACACTTCTTCCGCATTCTTCCATTCATCCTTTGCTTCATTTATCCAATCTGGTTGGATAATAGAAA
>APFE030487180.1:1467-17205 GCA_000404065.3 Pinus taeda | reverse complement strand
TGAACCAATATTTCATCCAAATGGTAATTTTTGCCAATTAAAATTCTTTTACAAATGAGAAGCATAAGCAATATCGAGACATAAGAATTAAAAATAAATATAAAAGAACAAACAAATATTTGAATAATTTTAGGTCAAAATACAATAATGAGGACACCAATCCTCCTTTGCGGATTGAGGCTCCAACTTATCAAATAAGAACACCAATCCCTTTACAAACCAAGGTACCAACTTAGTAATGAGGACACCAATCCTCTATACCAAGCTTAGGCACCAACTTGGCAGAAATGAGGACACCAGTCCTCTTAGGCACTAACCTTTTCAATCTTTTCAAAAAAAAATCAAAAAATTGTTCAATATAAGTTCCAACCTTGATTCAAAACTACTTCAAAAACTCCTTCAAGATAGGCATCAAAGTATGCTCCAAAACTACGACAATATATCAAAGTCTACTCCAAAATTGGCTCTAAGATAGGCCGAGATAGGCTGCAAGAAAGGTTCAATGGTTGATTCCTCAAGGCCAAATATAGGCTTTTTTTAGGGCTGAAAATAGGGGTTGAACTAAGGCTCAAACAGGGTTCGAACTTAGGCTTACATAGAGGTCGAACTGAGGCTCAAACACAGGTTGAACTGAGGCTTACAGAGAGGTTTAATTGATTATATCTCAGGGCCGCAATCAGGTTATTTGCAGTTAGTTGCAGGGCCAAACTAGATAATAATCTAGTTGCTTGGGAAAAATTTTGACTAGAGTAGGTTGAGAGGGATGTTGCAAGGGACCCAAGTTTCCTCAAATGTTTCTTCAGAAAATGCTTCAAATAATAATCAAAACAAAACTATAGAAAATACCTGACCAAAACAAAGAAAACTTTTGGACATTACTCCTTTACTCAAATCCTTGGTTCATGAGTTATGAACCTTTCTCCACTATTGCTTCATAGGTCGAGATACTCCTTAAATCCTTGACAGAATGTCTTGGTCAAATAGGAGAGGGGATGGCCTATTTATAGGCCTTGTTGACCCCCAAAGAGGACTGGCTTAACCCAATTAGTGTCGACCTATCTTATGGGTGGTTAAGTATCGCAAGCACATTAGGATCAACTCAACAATGTAATAAATTGTAGAAAATTCGACTAAACAATAACAAAACTCACCCTAGATTCATTATAAATTTGGATCTACCAAGCACCGAGAGGGATCAAATTTCTTGAGGTGTAAAGTTATTTAGAAGTGAAAAGAGATTTGATCCCTCTCGACACTTGGTAGATCAAGAATTAAGACGGATTTAGGCTAATTAAATTTAAATATGGTTACATAAACATTATGCTAATTTATATAGTAAAATGGATCTTACTTTATACCTAATATTTATATGTTATATATTTTAATGTGACATGTATATTATGATTTTCTTTTATCTAAAAATTGTTCTAGTTTATTAAAAAAACAAAATTAAAAATTATAACAAATTGAATTATTTTTTTATTATTAATGAGCACATTTAAATGCTTACACTCATTTATGGACACTATAGAAACATTTCCTCATAATGGGCTCTATATTACTTTTAACCTTTTATTATTTTTTAAATTGAGTTGACATGTAAATGTTTACAAATAAACATTTATACCACTATAACATTGACCCCATACTAGACTCTAGAGTACCTTTCAGCACACAAAAAACAAAATTGCAATATTATAAATTGAATTAAGTCCATTTGCTATTTTTGTTATTACTTATGTCTTATTATTAATATTTTTTGATTTATTGCTTCACTAACATTTCATCTAAAACTCACGATGACATCTCCCCCACACTAGTTTGTAAAGCACTTCTAGGCATAATAATTAGAAATAATGTAATGGTGTTATTCGAATTTCCTTATCATCTAAAATTAACTTAGTTGTATTGGTCACTATTGTTGGTTGAAGTGGGTCCAATAAAAATACCATAATATAAGAAATTAAAAATTTTAATTTTAATAATGGTTCTTTTTTCTCTGAATCCAGCTAGATAATTGTGGGTGAGGTTGTGATTTGTCATTGTTTAAAATGTATTTTGAATGCATGAATGGATTCAACACATTGAAAAAAATATAAGGCACTTGGATTATACTAATTTACAACTTAAATTTACAATTTCAACGATTCCTTGTCAAATTTCGAGCATAAACCACTATAAAATATACCCAAAAAAAGAACCAAAACATCAAAAAGTTAAAGTATCCTTTTAACATCTATATAATTTAATAATAAAAAACACATTTATTAAAATTCATAGGAAGTTTCAGCCGTAAAGTTTATAAAATCTATAGCTTCTCTAGTTTTTTTAATTTTATTTTAAAGGAAAGATAACCTAGAATATAAAATTAAGTCTTCAAATTGTAGTCAAATTCAAAGTCTTCTTTCGATTCACAAGGAACAACTTTGCGACTCCTGAACTTATGTCGATTATAGATTCCAAGAATATCCTAGAATCTAATGATCAGGAGAGAGGTTAATTGTTTGACCTCTCTCCTAACCAACGGATTTCAAGATATTCTTGAAATATGCAATCAACATAAGAATGCCCCTTTGCAATAAGTTATATATTTGTGTGTGTGTGTGTGAACATAATTTTTTATTGTGGTGAGAGATGCTCTACTGCCCTATATGGAAGTGTTGTTGTAATGTCCTATCCTATTATGTTATGTAAACATTTTGACTTGGTCCAATAATATAAAAATAAAAATTAAATTAAATAATTAAAATAAATTGAGAACAGTCCATTTACTTGGCTCAGATTTTTGACAACCATGTTTTTTCCAATGGTATTCTTATGAGAAGTAATATATATATATATATATAATATATATATTATTATATATTATATATTATATATATATATATATATATTATATATATATACATATATAAAGTACGCTTCACTCTGGGCCACAAAGGATGCGAAGAGAATACGTGACAATAAGATCTTTTGGGTTCTCATGGAGATGAACATCCGGACGTGGATCAATCAGAAGCTACGTCTGTTGCCCACAGTGTACAACAGTATGCAGAGTTTTACATAATTTAAGGTTGAAATATATATATTACTAGCCTAAATCCATCTTAACTCGAGATCTTTCAAGCACCGAGAACGTTCAAGCCTCTTTTAGAGTGAAAAGAGATTTGATCCCTCTCGGCACTTGATAGATGTAGAGTTAAGATGGATTTAGGTTGGTATATATATTTATGACTTCAATTTGAGATATATAAATTTGGTAGAGAACAACTTTGCACAACTTATGTGTGTGTGATACTTTAAGTTGAGATTGAGAACTTAGGTGGGAACAACTTTACACATCTTATTTATATATATAAATAAAACTTTAATGGAGTTTTCTTTCTTTTTATTTTTTATTTTATTTTTAGATATTGATTGCTTCATTCTTGACATCAATTTGATATTGATAACTTGGGTAGAAGGAAAGAGATATATTGTAATCATGTGATCATACACTAAGAAATTGTTGACTTGAAGGCAATTTGGACAATTTGGCCATCTTTGGTGTTAGAAGTGCCATATATAACAAGCAGCATGTGCATCATTGATATATTTTAACATTGTTTTATATGTTTCATGTGTATAAAGTGATGACATGTTGATTTGAATCTAATTGAAATGTTAAAAGATTATTTTTTTAACAAGGGTTTCGGATGAAGTGTTAACTTATTTTTAAACATTAAAAAAGAGACAAAACACCTCGTTTCTATGTATTGTGTTGATTACAAATCCCTTCTCATGTATTCCCAGACATTGTTGACATGCATTGCACTTTCCCCTCCGGTATTCCCGAGTTATTATCGACATGCATTACACTTTGCATTTGTCTATAACTATTGACTATGACATGGTCTTCCCTTTAAATTTTTCAATCTTTGACAATGCCCATACAAATAGAAAAAAACTAAGAATATTCTTGATGTTGAACATTTTGAATAAAGTAGTGATAATGGTTTTGGTTGTTGTCTAATCTTGCCAACATTTATTTAAAGACATCTCTGTTAAATAATGATCATGATTTTTTGTATTTTTTCCATATGTTGGGTTTAAATGGGATTGGCTTCAGTTTTTAATGAAAGAACGAATTTTCTACCTATATAATGATATCATCAGCATTTGTAGGGAGTCTAGGCACTCCATAGCACAAATTTTATCATTCATTAGAATTTTCCATCCTCAACATCTCCGGTCAATTTTAAACCAATACCTTAAATAACCTTATATGGACTAAACGATACCCTTCACATTATTTGATTTCCTTTCTTCAAAGATAATAAAATGTATTTATAATTTTAAAAAATATAGATATTTAAAAATATCGAATATGACACATGTCATTCCCCATAATCAATTTGTTCGTGGAATGTAGAACACACAATATTTCTTAGTGGAATCTTGATTCTTCATTCTTTGTTTATTCATGTAGCATATATTACTATTTTGATTAATCAATATAACTTAATCATTCAATTATATAATTTAATCATTCAGCAGAGCCAACATAATCATCATACCAATTTATACTACACATACCATGAAACTAATAGCAACAAACGTATAACAATACGCATAATGCATTTCTTCAGGAAATACATTGGGAACTTCCCCTTACTCTAAGATTGGCACCCAAGGTGAAATAGAATTATTAGGGCTCAAGGCTAGGTCAGTAATCAACAATAGTTTATGAAGAAAGCAACCATTGAACCCAAGAAAGGGAAGGTTACAACTTTCCTCTCAACTTATCAAACAACACCCACTTGACATGTGTGTGTGGGCGCACACACACACACATGTATAATCATGGCCGTATTCTCATTTATGGGTTAGAAAGTGGGAACTCACAGAGAGCCTAAATCAAAATCATCTCATAAAAAGTGAGCATGTCATAAGAGGGTCTCAAACCTAGATGGTGAGGTATCGAATTCTTGTCTCCACCTCTCAACCTAGACACAAATGACAATTAGATATGAATAATATTACAATAACTTGTATTGCAATCCAAAAGTTACAATAAATTATAATAATTGTTAATTAACAATTTAAATCTTAGAGAAATATTTGTTTTGATTATATATCATCAATTATGTCATGTGAAAAATAATTGTTTTTTTCTATTTTGACACTAATATCCACTGGTATTAATTTAAGTTGAAAAGTTGGACTTATGTTATATTGATTGCTAATAAGCCTACTACGAAGACCATGATATCCATTTGCCTTTCATTGATATTCCAACTAGTAGATTCTTAATCCTAATGCCACAAAATAATAATAACATATAACTCCATTCTTGTCAACAGGTTTGTCAAACAAAAGATGATGCTCCTCCCCATCTTGACTCAAATTATGGCATAGAAATGAATTATCAAAGTGATTTGATTATACATTGTAAAAAACCAACGTTTATAAATATCACATGTAAGATTTTACTTATGCAATCCTTGGTAATAGAGACTAGACAATGTCCCATATAATTTTATTATGTATTCATTTATTTGATATAAATTGAATAAAAACAATTATTTCATATAAGCAATAAAATATCTCCCATAATCATCATATAAATACATACTTCATGTTGTTCCTCTCTTATCCTTTTCACATTTTATCATGTGGTCTGAACTTTATTTTTATGCAAAGAGGAATATATTAAACCAATGATGTGAAAAGAAACAAAATGGATAGATGTTTATTGCACATAAAGTGCACTCAGACAGGGGCACCATCAAATTCCCTATCTTTCACAAGCATAGTAATCAAAATATGAAGGTAAACTGAAGGTGGGACCCATTTCTAACAAGTGGTAACATCACATTTAGACTCTGAGAACTTACCCAGCGGATCATCATCCATCATAACTTCACCCACCCCCAAAAGCATTATGGGGGAGAAAAAAGCATGATCAATATGTCGATGCTACCCCCTAGAGAAGAAAAGTCAAAAGGGGCGATTAGGCCAATCGATGGCCCAAATTGACTTAAAGGGTTCTAGGTTCAATCCTAACTCCCAATTTTCCAACCGTCAGAGAAGATGGGGACCACGCCAGTGACACTACACATGGAGATGTCGTTGACGAAGCAAGCTAGCATTACGATAAAGGTAAAAGGTATCCACCTCCATTTGTCAATGATCCGCCTTATCAATGCCCTGCCACCACATGTCACGCCCTCACATGCTTTGATGACATCACATTATCATTTTTTATTGCCTATATAAATCACACCCACTAGTCATTTGAATTTCAAAATGTATTATCACATTTGATCCTTCCTTTCGATCTGGACCTCAACATCGTTCAATTGTCGGATATCTCGGAATCATCCTCAATGTCGTCAGCCCAAATTCATCGAGTCACCAGGCAACCCATAGCCCCACAACTCACAATTTTTGTCCTTATGGTCACAATGAATAAACATGCAACCAAAACCCTCAAATCTAGAGAGGTTAGACCCTCTTCAAACATAGAGCCCTGCATGGACAAAGAAGATCAAATCTATGACTCAACCATCCCCTACCATCTGTTGGATCTATGGTTTCACATGTATGACTCCCATTTTAAAAAGGAAGGCCCTTTCAGGGTAGTAGAGTCAGGGTTGTATTACTAATTCACACCATATGTCTATCATTTCCCTAAGTTTGTTTCCTGGCTTGCTACAGCCTAAATCAAGGAGAAAAGTTGTTTCATATCCTATGTTGGAGTTAAAATCCTAGAAATTATTCCATAATTGATTCAAAAGGCCTTGTTTTATCCAACATGGCTCAACCTTGAGAAATTTACAGAAACAACTCTATTCTATAGCTATAATGCCCTTCCAGTTGGCCAACAGCAAGAATTTCTCCAGATCATTCTATCCCCTGGCCACCAAAACCTACCCATCTCTGACTCTTTTCCCATACCCATGTTTACGGAAGTTGTGCAACCTATTCTCACTGTGATTGCCCTACTGTTTGGAGAGGGTGACACCACCAACATCACCAAGGTCATCATAGGGTTTTTGAGAGAAATGATGCAATCATACCATGTTTGTGATATACCCTCATTCCTAGTTGAATCTATGAAGTTTCAGTTACACCATTTTCCCTATTACTGGCTTTTTTCGGTACTATTATATTTTCTTTTATTTATTTATGAATACCCACATGGATGAATTCGAGTTTTTGGGCCTCAATCTTATGGATTCCCACAAACAGAGAAAACATACTTTGACCGGGATGTTGTTGTCAGAAAGAAACCCAACAATGAGGGTTATTCTCATTTTATTTCCACCTACATGTCAACAGCATATAAAATCATCAATAATCTCTCTCCCCCAATGATTCTACCCCAACAAAAAACCATCCTCCGGCACAGCAAGGATACCAGGGTGGGAGATTGGTAGTTGTTCGAAGATTTTATTGAAATTAGGGTTTATGGATGTGAGCTTCCCCTTTATGATTTTGCAATATTCATGCCCATGAGGATTTTTTCCCTAGATTTCATTCGACGAAGTTTTCATGTTGAATAAATCCATTTCGTCCCTACCAAGAAGGGCTACATGTTCAAATTAGACAAACCAATTGGTCCTTTTGTTGTGAATACCGAAAAGCCTTTTGGAAAGTTGAAAACTTATTGAATGAGCTAAATTTTGAGATGGGAGGGATTTGGCACTATGACCCCCATGGCATCATCTCAAAGAAAAGGAAGACTATGAATGCCTCTGCTTAGGATCATGAACATAGGCCCAAACTTGAATGTAAGGCTAACGTCAATTCCTGGCTTATTAACATAGAGATGGAGATAGAGAAGTTGACCTCAAAGGATACGGTTAAAAATAGAAATGTCAATGAGGTTGGAGACATTGAAATGGAGGACATACACATTGATACAGACGAACTCAGACCAGCCTGGTTTTCAGGTGATTTTAGAAAATCCCCATCAAGCTTCTGCCTCCACATCTATAGAGGTAGCTATTTTTGGTTCCGCGGGAAGTTCTATAACAATGGGTCCTAGTTGGGTAGTAGTCAACATGATAGAGGAGAGAAAAAATAGGATATGGGAGGAAATGCAACAATGATTGGCAACATGCCCCTCCTCCAAGCCAAGTACTTGATAGGGGATGAAATTATAACATAGTAAAGAATGTCTATGGAAATATAACTTTGATGACAGAACAGATAATTTCCATTAAATGTTATGAGTTATTTATCTTATTATCCAAGGAGGAATATGGAAAAAATGTTGAGACTGCAAAAAAAATCATCCAATATCTCAATGAGAAGCCAACCATTGAGCTAAGGACTATGGATGTCGTGGATCGAGTAGGTGCAATCATAGAGGTCTCCAAGATGAATCAGAAGGAAACCACTAGAGTTGAGGCCAAGGAATGTTTGGAAAAAGTGTTAAGATATGTGGCTACCTTTGATTTAGATTTCAAACAGAGGGTTATAGTTGGGTTGCCTAGCTATTGGGACCTTGTAGGAGAACTCATTCCATGGGAGAAGTACAATCAAATGTTGGTGGAAGCTAAGAGTAAGACTAACTCCTCCCACAAAAAGACCTCGTCTCTTAAAAGAGAAACTATAGTCAACTACCTAAAGAGGGAGTTCCAGTTGTTATGGCTGGTGAAGACATTATTTCCCACCAAGTCAAATTATGCGAAGCTTACTAGCCTGAAAATTGCTTATCAGAATTTCTTTTGTTCTCCTCTACCAAGCCCAGCAATGTGGCAAAAGTGTGACCAGTTTATCAATCCACCTCAACTCCAATTCATCGAGCAAGGATCTCTTCCACCAGAGGTGACCCAGAATCAATGAAGATATTTTTTATTGTGTCAATCATGACACTTAGTGATTTTTTTGTTTTTGCAAATATTCCATTTCAAGAATGTAATCAAGTCAGTTATGTTTTAGTTAGGACAGTTGTGCAAGTATAATGCTTGCATGATTTTGTTGTTATGCAATCATTATAGGATCAAGAAGGAATATTTTATAAGGGGTGCTCATCCACGAGACCCTATAAAACTATTGACGAAGTAATTTTGAAGGGTTCAGAATTTTTGTGTCAAAGGGTTGTCTGTACTATGAATCGATCAAGAACCAAATATGTATGCTCTATTAGAGAATTAATAAAGAAGTTAGAGTGATTTTAATTTATAGAAGTTGTAGTATGTAATCTCTCATTTTTTTATTCCATTATGTGTTTCTTTCTTCTTAGATGGCATGTAATAGTAGCTGTTGGATTTAATCTTAGAATCATGGATTCATCTATGTCTAATTCTGATTAAACATGTGTGTGATAAATGAGATATAATGTCCTTAATAAGTGCTCCATGTTCTCTGAAATCCATTTACATTTTCTTGCTGAAGTTTGATGCATAGGATTCTATGATAAACCCTGCGCATCAAATTTATTTTCCTCGTGGTCTTCTTCCATGTACACTACAATCATCGAATGGACTATGTGCTTCTATAAGTTAGCCACCAGAGCTAAATGTTAATTCCTCTTTAGATTTTTTCTGTTAATAAGTAGATCTATCCTTTGTAAAATATATCTAGACCATTTATCAATTCGTAATGTGTTTTGAATGTCTAATATTAATGGATAGATCTTAAAAACATTCTAAGATGTCTTAGGCATTGACCTCTCTCAACCCAGACGTTGTATCTAGGAGCTACAACATCTTCTAGCGTCGTTTCTAGGGATGAATCATAATATTTTCCCTAGGTATGGCATTTGTACACCCCTTGGTCAGGTGAGCAAAGGGGTTTTGGGTTGAAGATCTCTCACCTTGGCAACTCCACTATATAGATTTGCAGTTGAGCACCCTGGCTTTCAAAAGGCCTCATACTCACTCTAACACTTTGCAAAAGAAGACTCCCCCAGTATTTAACCCTGAAAGAATCATTTCTAGGAGAATTTGGAAGGAAATAATTCCCAGCACTCTAGATCACGTTCTCCTAGCCCCTAAATTTTTGACCTCCAACTCACAAAAGGCCAAGATAAATTACCCTGAGTCCTCATCCAAAGTCTTGGAGTATTCAAAAGAACGTTGCCCACTACTTAGCTCATATTCCTCAAGATTCAAATCTAAATAATTTTTTGTCATTTCACACCCTTTCACCTTTGATACCTTCCGAGAAGCCAAAGAAGTCAAATGTATCCTTCTCACTAGTCCCACTTAGAGCACTATTAACACTCCATCCCAACTCGAGTTAGCTACTATTCACACAGTCCCTCAATCAGGCCCTATGGTAAATATTTTTCAACCTCCATTGAAAAACATGGTTGTCCCTAGTTTCCTACTCAACAAATATGCACCACTCAACTTGCAACAACCTTTGAATGGAATGCCTCAGGACTATCTCAAACTCCTTCTAAGATTCATCGAGGAAGATGACATTTTAGCTCAAAAACATATATAAGTATTTTGTGTGTTTGCTAAGAATTTAAATGTAGAACATCTGGATGTAGTCTTAAGACTCTTTTTTCATTCCTTAGATGGGGAGGCTAGGAAATGGTTTAAGACCTTACCAAATGCTTCAATTAACAATTGGGAGGAAATGGAGAACTCCTTCATGCAGAAGTGGGGGAAGAAAAAGGACCATGGGTATATCCTTGCGGAATTTAAAGCAATGAAGAAAAAACATAACGGGGATGTCTCAAATTTTATAAAGAGGTTCAATAAACTATATAACATCCCCCCTACCAAAATTAAACCCCCACAGGAAGCTACTAAAGTAGTTTTTGTTGGAGCCTTTGAACCAGATTTTGGGTTTACTCTCAAAGAAATAAAATCTCGTACATTTGATCAAATTTAGGCAAATTCTTTAGAAGTTGAAGCCAATTTCATGTCCATGGGAAAGTGGAAAGGGAGGACCGAATATGGTGATAAGAGAAAGGGAAAGGAGGAGGCCAGTTCCCTAGGCCATATAAAAGAAACCCAAGAACAGAAGTTAGACGAGATGAACAAGTTGATTAAAAACCTATCTAATAAACTTGCTAAGATGGAGTTGGAGAGAAAAAATCCTCCTCGACAAATTCAACAAGCCTCTAACATGAACTTTAACCCCACAGTATAGGAGGCCACCTTTGCAGCTCTTGCAAAGGGAAAGAAAGGACCAACAGGATCAAATTCAAACTCCTTTGTGCTTAGAAGATGACCCTAAATAAAATGTTGATGATAGTGTGGAAGTCTAGGAAAACCAATTATCTTCTCTCTTAAACGGATAAAATGAGATAGAAGCACAAGAAGGACCAGGGGGAGATTTGAATATCCCATTGGACAATGATGAGATAAACCTCTATTGCAAACAATTTGTTGAATTCATGCAAGCCCAATTACATAGGAAGTACAATTTGAGGTCATCTAGGAAAAGGTCTAGGGTGCAATATCAGAATGAAGAAACTCTTCACCCAAGAGCCCCTAAACTAGTAGATAAAGGGAAGAAACCAGTTGAACCCAGTCCCATTGTCCGAAAGAGAGTCCTCCAATTCAATTCGTCTTAAATTTGAAAACTCCAAAGTAGAAAAAATGCCAATGCAAAATAAAGCCAATTTGCAATGAAAACAACCAACCTTCTGAGTCAAATAAAATAGATAAGGACCCCTCTACTTTTAATCTTCAAAAAGAATTAGAAAAAGTCAAGATAACTATCCCTTTGACCGAAAAATTGACACAACCGAGCTATAAAGCATAAGTTTCTCAGTTCATGAGTTCACCCATCATCACCCCCCTTCAAGATTGCCTTAATCTACAAGAAGAAAGGCCCACAGTTGTGTTTGGACCACATGTGGAGGAGCAAGACCCTTCCACTCCCCCATTCTTTGTCACCTTGGTGATCCATGATCTATTGTTGCACAATTGTATGCTCAACTCGGGAGCTTCTCATAATTTAATGCTATTGTCTGTAATGGAACAATTAGATATGCATATAACAAAACCATACAAAGATTTATATTCTTTCAACTCTAAAAGAGTAAAGTGTTTTGGTATGATCAAAGATATAGTGAAGAGTGTGGTAATGGATATCGTGGTTGTTGACATTCCCACAAGATTTGGTATGCTCTTGTCTAGGTCATGGGGGATGAATATTGGGGGATCTATTAAACTTGATCTAACATATGCTACAATTCCAGTGTTTGGTGGAGAGGAACATCGATTATATAGAGACTCCAAAGTTGTAAAAATTGTTACAAAAGAAAATTGTTCAAACAACGCTTTTGTGTATGGTTGAGAAAATTTTGTTTCTTGTTTGTTGCTAGAAGAAGATGATCAAATCATGGAAGATGCCCAAGTGGAATTCTCTGCCTAGTTGGGTAAACAACCACTAGAACGTGATCAAGTGTGGAAATTATATTTTGATGTTGATTATTCTAGGGAAGGTAATGGATCATGTGTGTTTTTGGTTTCCCCATAAGATAGCTTGATTCCTTTTTCTTTCAAGCTAGAATTTGAGGCCACAAATAATGTTGTTGAATATGAAGCATTGTTGTTGGGGCTACAAGCTGCTAAAAACCTTAATATTGGGTGTCTAACTGTGTTTGGGGATTCTGATTTGGTGGTGAAACAGGTAAAGAATTTGTTAGTGTCAGTCTTGTTAGCCTGTCACCTAGATCAAATGTGCTTTTATTATGCCTGTCAAGACTATCAAAATCAAATTTTTTATGTCACTAGGTTTACACAAAAAAATTTGGTCACTGTTTGATCAGTCTAGAGATGAGGTCAATCTTTTGGAAATTCACTCATGTTGGTCACCTATCACACTTTTATGGAGGTGTCATAATAAAAACATGGCAGTCATCATCATTCCATTTAGTCTCAGGTCATTCGTTCGGTCGCGTTTCCAAGGTCCATCATTTTCATGAATATATCTAGAAATGAATAGAGCATGACAAGCAACTCTTGGGTATTGATTTGTAAATTTTCACACATTCATCATGTTCTCATGTTCAAAAAGTTCCAGAAGAAGGAGTTCCAACACTCAGGAAAGTAAAAGGCAGCTCAGGGTTTCAGTGGTAAAGGTAACTCTATTTTCATAAGTGAAAAATCAACTTTTAAAGGATGGTGGGTCCCATTTATTTTTTAAAAAGAGAAAAAACATTCCCTATATAAACTCAAAAGCCCCCAAACTTGGTTCATTTACCTCCTATTCACTCTTGAGTATCGAGCTATCCCGTCCAAGAGTGTAGGTTTCCTAGGAAAATTTGGCAAAAAAATTGAGGCGCTATGCTCAGGAACAAAGTGTTGGACTCAAATCAGAGGTGCTATGCTCACAAGAACTGCGTAGCGCACAGGCGCTGCACTCAAGAAAAAAGCGTTGCGCTCAGGAACAAAGTGTTGCACTCAAGACAGAGTGCTCAAAATTCACACAAAACTTTCCCAAATTTCATTGTTTAGCTTGCAAGATTAATTTCATTGACTTCTAAGCCAAGATACAAGTAATTACACCATCATTATCCCTCATTTTCTTTCCAAAATAATCACATGCCAATGATACTTCAAATTAGGATTTGTAGTAAAATTTTTCATTAGAAACGATAGGGTGATAATGGCCATTTTTATTTTTGGTTTCTAAAACATGTAAAATGTTGTCCTACACTTGAAAATTTGTTTAATAAACCATTTTAACCATTCAATCCACCTCAAAACAAATTTTGACCCCTCAAAAAGTAAAATCGTAGCTCATTCCTAGAGGTTTTTGGGCATTTTTCATTACAAACCTTGTTTTCCTCCTTGCAAGCAGATCACTCTTCCACTGTTTCTTCACTCATTTTCATCAGCTTCCAAAGTTCATATCCACCTTTTTCAAACCTCCTCTATCATTTTGTCAAAATCCACCTTCACATCACTTCATTTCCATTCATACCTCACACTTTATTTTTCATTACCTGCTGCTAGGGTTTTTTGTCATCATGGAGGTAGAATCTTCACCAGAGAGGAAAAGACATCATAAGGGAGGGAAGATCCTTAGATATGAGCCATAAAATTGTAATGAAATCAACTACTATCCTTTCATCAAACAATGCTTCGAGGATGTACATTGCTTGGAGTTTTGGAAAAGAGTGAGTGACGTGGGGTTTCATGAATAATTAACAGATTGGGTGGAAACTCAGTTAAAGGGTGAAAATGTTGTCATCAGTGGTGTTGAGTTCATTCTTTCAGTGGCCTCCATCTCACTTGCAACAGGGTTACCGGACAATGGTGAATATTGTCAAAGGAATGAGCCTAGATATTGAATACTTCAAGCCTTTCTTAAAAACACCATACAGGGAAAAACATGCTCACATTATGCCTTTCAGATACTTATTGGAGAAATATTCCCCTTTGATGAAGATTATCATGAAGTTCTTTACATGTGAAGGAAGATTCTCCAGGCTGTATGCTTATCATATTCGCCTCTTGATGCATTTCACCTCTCAAAAGCCACTCAACATGTGTAACTACCTATCCAAGAGCATTTCCAAAATGTCAGAAAAGATACAAGTGAAGAACAAAGAGCACTCCCCAAGCTTGTTTCATCATAGTCTAATCAAAACTATTGTCCTTCACCAACTTGCAAAGAAAGGTATGGCTTGGGAAGTCTTCTTGGAAACAGCCCTGAAATGGAATGAAGCCAATGTAGCAGCTCAGTCTTCTAGTGTGCCAAAACAACAAATGGAGGTGGGTCCTCTAGCAAATCAGTGGAGAAAAATCAAGTACCTAAGCCTGAGGTGACTAAAGTGTACAACAGAGGACAGAGGCTTGTGTTTTTATCTCATGGATAGAAAGGGGCCAAGCCTTCTTCATCGACAAAGCAGGGACCGGCAGTGAAAGATAAAGACACAGTTGAGCATGAATTGGAGCTAGTTGATTCAGAGGCAGAGGATCAAACTTCAAGCATGCAACAAAAAATCATAGATAATTACTATCAAATCAAGGAGCTTACAATCAATATGGAAAGAGAAAAATATGTCATTTCATTCCTTAAATAGGAGAATAGTCAGCTCAAAGCAAAGGAATTTATCATGGAAAAAGAACAATCCAAGTTGTTGCAGCAGGTTGGAAAAGGCAAAGAAATCATAGAATCAAGTGAGCCTAAAGGATCAAAAGGGAAAGGAAAGAGGAAAAGACCAAGAACAAAGGGCCTCAAGAAAGCTTTGCAAGAAGAAGAAAAAGGCATCCTATTGAGTGAAGACATGGACCTAGAAGATAGAATTGCTCTTGAGGTAAATCAAGACGAGTATTTGCTCAACAGGGTGAATGAACCCTTGCAGAAGCTCCTTGAGAAGTAAAACATAGATAATTATTTTCTCAGACATATGGCGCACCACTACCAGGCTCAAAACATGATCGTCAATGTCAAGGTTAAGCAGCTTGAAAATAAGCTTAAAGAAGCCAAAAAAGACCAAAAGGATGAGGGAAACTTGGAGATTCTTGGTGAAGCATATATGAAGGTTTAACAAACATATTTTTACACCTTCCATCCAATTTTGAGCAAATTCTGAGCACTTTAAGGTTTTTGAGAATTTTTGGGCTAAGTTCAAAAAATCAGCTGCTCCAGGCGTTGCGCTTTTTCCTCAGGCCTCCATTTGAGGAAAAGTATATATTTTTGGAAATCTCTATTGGGTCCCTATAATACTAGTGATTACCCAATTACTATTGTAGTTATACCCCTTATTAATATTGTTGTGCCCCTATTGCCCCCATATTTTTATTATTGTGCCCCATAGAATCCCTC
>APFE030487177.1:0-16886 GCA_000404065.3 Pinus taeda | reverse complement strand
GCATTATATTAGATATCATTTTTGGGATTCAACTGCGTTAAGTAAGTCATTCACGTATGACCATTTCCATGAGAGGTGGTCGTAACTAACTAATTTCTCATGATTTTTGAATAATTCACTTAGCACTCATTGCATCGGGTGATGCTCATAGGGGTGAAGAAGTGGGATTGAAACTAGTGAAATGAATCACATAGCATCAATCATCACTTCCGAGGCTTGCACGCGGTAACCAGGACTTCCCGGGAGGTCACCCATCCTAGATCGCCTTTGGCTCAAGCGTGCTTTACTGTGGAGTTTTCCCCACAATCAAGCCCACTTAGCTTGCTACCCCATTTGCCAAACCTTAGCAAGTATTGTGCCTCATGAACCATTCAATTAGAGAACCCTTCACTCTTTTTTGAATTTAAGTATGGGGGTTTACCCAGTGCATTATATTAGATATCATTTTTGGGATTCAACTGCGTTAAGTAAGTCATTCACGTATGACCATTTCCATGAGAGGTAGTCGTAACTGACTAATTTCTCATGATTTTTGAATAGTTCACTTAGCACTCATTGCATCGGGTGATGCTCACAGGGGTGAAGAAGTGGGATTGAAACTAGTGAAATGAATCAAACACATGAAACACATGAATGTAACGGGCGCATTAGTTAACCTAAAATCCAACCACCTCAAACTCATAATGCCCATATCTAGTTCGAAACATTGTTTTATGAATGTCTTCATCTTTGATTCAAACTTGGTGATACTTAAATCTTAAGTCTATCTTGGAAAACATTGTAGCCCCTCCCAGTTGGTAAAAAAAAATCAATATTGGGAAGAGGATACTTTCTCTTAATGGTTACTTTCTTTAGCTACATGTAATCTCTACACAACTTGAGAGTTCCATCTATCTTCTTCAAAAATAAAGTTGGTGCTCCTCAAGAAGATACATTGGGTCTGATATACCCCTTGTCGAACAGTTCCTTCAACTGAAGCTTTAACCCTATCAATTTAGAAAAATTAATCTTGTAAGGTACTTTGGACACCAATATTTCTCCTAGCATAAGATATATGGAGAAATATATATCTCATAAGATCTATGGAGAAATCTATATCTCTTTTGGGTGGCAGTCCTGGTACTTCTTTTGGAAATACATCTTGAAATTCTTGCAAAATTTTGAAGTCTTCAAGCTTTGATTTTGTATTACCTACCAATTCCAACACATGTATGCATACAAATGACATCCTTTTTCTTAAAATTTCTTCAATTTTGTTGTTGATACTTCTCTTATAGTCATGGGATTAGCTATGACTTTGAGACTTAATGGATGCCCATTCTTATCCACACCTTCCAATGTCTTATGATAACAATTCAAATTATCCTGACATGTATCTAACCAATTCATTCCAATAAAAAAATCATATGATACTAAAGTAAATATATTCAAATTTAATTAGGTTTGATACCCATTCATAACAATTGTGCATACTTCCACCATTTCAGTTACCTTCCTTTTTTAAGACACTTATTATTCTACTTTGTGCTTTGACTATTCGAAATAATAGTTAGATTTTATTATGGTGTCATCCAAAGTCTTTGGTTGATCAAAATCTATCTGGTCTTGGTAAGACTAAGGTAATCCACTAATGAATATTTGAATCTTCACTTTCTCATCCTTGATATAAGGCACATAATGTAACAAATTCAAAGATATATTCACATAGTCTTATATAGTGAGTTTTCCAAGCTTTAAATTGTGAAATTATTTTGCCTTTTCACCATAATACCTTTCTGATGGGTACTTCTTTCTAAAGTACTTTTGGAAATGCTTCCAAGAGATTTCCTTTTCTTGGACTAGGAAAACATAAAAGAATGGTGGAAATAAGTGGAAACATTGAATACATTGTTGTGTATCATTTATAGTAGATAACTCAAACAACTCAAGAACCAACTCAAATCCTAGAACAAAGAAATCATTAGAAATATTCTCCTAGCCAAGGAGGATCTCAAAGCCTAGATGGAAGCTATTTAGGAAAAATAAATCCCCTAAGGCATATCAAATTAATTATTTATGGAATAAGCATTAGTACTCACACATTGGAGAAAAGGGGACATTAGGAAGATATCCTTTGGCAGTAGAAATCATGCATCCACTGGTTAAAGAATGGGGAGTGAAACACAACATTCTTCCCCAACTTATTACTTCAATATCGACAACATAATTGAATTTCCTCACTTAAAATTTTGGAAGGTATCAAACTCTAAGATCATGAGGAAATTACACATGATCTAGTTCGTTTATACAACAACGTCTTAACAGACTCCTATTTGTAAAGGTACAATTTCATCCAAAAAATATTTAAGCACATACCTCATATGGTAAATAAAGAGAAAATTGAAGCCCTTCTCCATGAGATCACCATGGAAGAGGTTGAATTAGTGGTAAAGCGCATGCCCAAAAATAAGACTCCAAGCCCGAATAATTTCAATGTGGATTTCTTTCAAGCTTATTGGTCAACAAATGAACCAGATCTTTGGGAATCTATGGAGGAGTCATCCAAAGGACACACTATTATTCAAGCCCTTAATTCTACCTTATTCACACCTTTCCCCAAAAAAGGCAATTTTGAAGATCTTAATGGCTTCCATCCCATTGCACTCTGTAATGTAATATATAAAATAATCACCAAAATTATAGCCAAAAAAATTAAGCCCCTTCTTCCACATATTTCCTCTCTTGAAAAAATGGGATATGCAAAAGGGATATAAATCCTATATGGAATCATGATTACCCATGAAACCATTCACCCCCTTAAGGCTACCAAAAATCCAGGTACGTTGCTCAAACTAGATCTCTCAAAAGAATTCAACAAGCTCAATTGGTCCTATATGCTCTATATCCTTCAAGCCTTTGGATTCAATAGTGAATGGATTTGATAGATCAAGTATGTTATCTCCTCATCCTTTTTCTTGATTCTCCTAAATGTATTCCCCACTACAACCTTCATTACTATCCAGGAAATATGTTGAGGGGACCCCCTTTACCCCTTTCTCTTCATCTTGGTCGGTGAGGGTCATATCAAGGCACTTAAAAAAGTTATTTCATAAGGAAATATATAGTGTCTTCATCTATTTGGGGAAGATTGGCTTATATCACATCAAAAAATCATGGATGAAACCATTTGTATGGGTACATCAATGATTCAAGAATCTCAAGGAATTTGAAAAGTGTTGGAAGACTTCTCCCTTGCATCAAGTATGGAAATCAACATAAAAAATTCTGAAATTTTATTCTTTAACACTCCAATATCTATGTATACTCATATAGCTAGAACTCTTGGATTCCAAATTAGTAAGCTACTGCAAATTATCTTGGAGCCCCCCCACTAGAAGCTCTCTCAAACAAAGCCTCCAGGGAGATCTCATTAGTAATTTCAGTAGGAAAATGGCTAACTAGACCTTTTATTCTCTCAACTTAGCTAGGAGACTAGTCTTACTTCAATTGATCCTCCAAGCTCTCCTGATCTATCTCTTATTTGCGATCATTTTTCCCTTTTCAATTCTTACTTCAATCTGTAATCTGCAACACTCCTTTCTATGGGGAGGGTGATTGGAGAAAAAGTGATCTTTAGTTTCTTAGGATGAATTATGTAAACCCAAACTTAGAGGTGGCCTTGGACCGAGAGGCCCATTAATCATGTACATAGTGTTGGGGGATGAAATTTGGTGGTACTAGTTGCAAGGGGGATAATATATTTGGAAGCACATATGGCTTCGAAAATATGCAAAACAAATTCCAACTCAACAACTCATCCCTATCCACTTTTGACAACTAGGCTCCTCCATATGGAACTTGGAAAAGAAGGGATGCTTGTAATTTAGCAATGCTATTTCTGATAGATCGGGGATGGTTAATCAACCCTATTCTAGGATAACTCACGGAAACAACTACCCAAACTACAAGACCAAAATGATCTATATCTTCTCTCCCTCACCATGCAATCACAAGGTAGACATAAAATGGATGGAAGTAATAGAGTGAAATCCAAAACCCACTAAGGAAATATGGGCTAATTTATGACAGAATCTACAAGAGAGGCACAACATGATCTCTGCTCATGTGGAAAAACTTAGACAGGGTTATAGTTTCAGTGGAGAATTCTCAATAAAAGAGGATTATAATCTAGAAGCTAAGACAAACAACATCCTGAAATCCACTATATGGAGTAATATATAGAAGAAAAATCTATGGCCAAAAGTTTCATTATTTACTTAGTTCCTTATACAGGAAAAACACTAGGGATAACATTCAAAAATGAAACTTTATTGGCCCTTCAAGATGTCACATGTGCTACCTTGAATCAGAAAATTTAGAGCGCCTCTTCATTGGATTCCATTACATTTATCATTATGTAAAATGAGATAAATAACTCCAATCAAGACCCCTCAAGAATCCCAGAAAATATCAAATATTGGAGAGAGAAAGTTTTCAGCAACTTGATTCTAAACAAGATTTGGGTTCTTTTGCTTGGATTTCTCTTATAGGGAATATGGAAAGAAAGGAACCATCATTTATTCAAAAATCACTCCCTCCCCTAGGACCATCTATTGTTTCTCATTAGGAAAAACATTCAAGAGAAAATAGAAGCACAAACATGGGAAGATCAAGGTTGGAAGGCCACACGAGAATAAGGATTCATACTACGACACTATCAACTACATTCAGACACTCCTGCACTACCCATAATTATTCCCAACTTCACACCTATACTTATTGTTTGGATTCCTCTACTTCAAAAATTCTTAAAGCACAAATTCGATGAGATATCTAATGAAAACCCAAGGCCGATAGGCTTTTAGGAAATCTTTAGGGATTACTTAGTCTCACCCCTTTATCTCTACTCTCAATATATGGGGCACAATAGCAAATATTCTTATGAGCTAAAAACTTTGGAAGAGGGCTTAATAATAGCAACAACACAAGGACATTCCAAGCTTATTATGGAAGGAAATAAAAAACTCATCATCTCTATGATCTTCAAAATCCTCAATGTATCCCCTCTATCAAAGGTATCTTGAAGCTGGTAGCTGGAAAGTCTACTCCATATAGTGGCCTCCCTCATTACGGTCATCCTCATAGTAATTTTCTCCCACATTAATCGAACCTGGAATAAAATTTTTGGTAAGCTAGCCAACAATGGTTGCTCCAATCATGTTTACTCACTCTCTTCCCCTTGGAATTCCCTCCATAACTCTTCCTTCAAGAAGGAATTCCATCTCCTAATGTATCATCACTCATCTCCACAGAGGAGGTGACTATGCAAGAAAAAGGTGGGGAGGGGTGCATGTTGTCGTCATCCCACTAGCCCACACACTAGGGAGATGTAGAAACACAACTCTTAAAGGTTATCATTAAAACATGTATCAAACATGGGATGCTTCCACAATCCACCACCCATAGGGATTGCATGGTATTCAATTCTGAACTTTGTCACAATTGTGATTGGAGATTTTTGTGGATTTTTAGTGGGATTTCATAGCTAATGGTACTAATCTCATGGGTATGCTTGACCGAAAAGATCCTTTCATCCACTTGGAATTCAACTACCAATATTCAATTGGAACTTCATCATGGTTTCACACACTAAGAAAGGATATACATCACACAAGCTAGTTCAAAGTGGAGTATAGTTCTACTTCTACTAGAAACAATCTCAATTTCTCATATCCCTAGTTATCATTTGCACCAAGATTTATGATGAAAGAAATTGGCTCCTTTTATTCATCGCGGTTCAATGGCCTTGTAATGGGTACTAACATATTTTTGGCCCAAAGAATAGGTAGGAAAATTCATCACAACCTAATTATTTCCTTGACCCATATTATAGTCGAAATCCTCCCTCTTCACATCCTCATTCTCAAGGTGGAAGAGACAATGATCTAGGTGGATATTGGTGGCCACTTTCGTATTCCACTTGGACCCCCACCATTTTTTCTTTCATTTTTTCTTTTTCCTTAATTGTAGCACAATTTACTATTTTTGGCATTTTTTGGGTCCTTCCGAAGGTATTTTGAGGCACTAAACGACGTTTTTTTTCTAGAAAACAGACATACATGTGTTTTTTCCTTATGTCTGCAACTAAAATTTGTATTCCTCGGATATATATTTCTAATGAGGTATTGTGTGTGTCAAACGAAGATTATATGTCAAAATTACAAACTGAGGAAGTTGATGTACCATTTTACCCAAACAAGGCCCATAGTTTTGGTGCTTCATCTCCTAGAGTTAGATTTTTTGATGTTTAGGGTTTTCCATTATTTCTAAATAATAAATAGGCCTTCGAGGCTCACTGTAACATAGTTCAAAGGCATGTAGCTGCCACATCTCTTTTCAGAGATAAGCTACCATCGCATGAGCTAGTTTATTTCCATTATGTTTGTAAGCATATTTCAGTTCTTTGATATTAATGAAATGAAGTGTTATTTATGCTACATCTCTATATTTGAGGTTATATCTATATTTTTTTGCATTCCTGTTTAAGTTTGGATTAGTTGTATAAGAGTGATTTGCTCTTTCTCTGTTTTTCTTTGCATGTCCCCAACAAGGTCTGGGTATAAGGAGTTAAGCTCGAACTGGTTGAACCCTTGCAAGACCAACCTCACAAACCCAACGGCCTCCCATGGCAGAAGAAAAGAAAGATGAGGAAGCAACAAATCCTTTCAAAATATTGCTTGAAGAATCCTTGAGTGACAGAGGAACAAGATGATGGAAAACCTTTTCGAGATCCTTCGATGGCTACCCACAAGGGACACATCTTTTTTTGGCAGCCACTCTAGGAGCACCACTCACTTTAAGGTAAAAGTTAACTTTGACATCCCCCTATTTGAAGGTCAGATAGATGCAGATGTCGTAGATAAATGGTTAAATCTGCTAGAAGGATATTTCTCAGTTCATGACTTTTCTAACTGGGAAAATATTTCTTTTGCACTCATCAAAGTTGTCCCCCATGTCAAGGACTGGTAGGAAACCTAGTACGAGAAGAGGGACGAAAGTGAACCCTCATCATTCTCAGCTGCACCCACTTGGAATTCTTTATGAGATTCCATCAAGGAGTAGTATTACCCTATTGGAAGCTATGAATATAAATACATAAAGTGGACCATGTTGTGGTAGGCAAGTTTCCAAGATGTGCTAGAGTTAACAAATATTTTTCACACCCTTCGTATGAAGTTGGGTATCAAGGATTCTTAGTACCATATGGTACTCAACAAGTACATCTAGGATGAGATGGAATTCCTGGACATCTCCTTGCTTGATGATGATTATTGATATGTTTTCAAGATCAAGCATAAATTTAAACAGGAGCGAGACTTTGGATCTGTGAATCGGAAGCAAGGGAAAGGTGCCCCCAAGACACATACAAAGGATAAAGCTAAGGAAGGGTAACCGAAAACAACCCGTTGAAGCCACAAGAAAAGAAAAACACCAAAAAGAAAAACAAGGACGCAGGGAAATGATGTAAGTTACATAAGATCCTCACTCACAACATAAGTGAGTGTCGAGCCAAGCAATCATTGGTGGTCGAGCCGAAGGCTTCCGAATCAGATGCATGTTTTGACTCTGAGTCAAAAACCCAACAAGGGGAATGACAAAGGGAAGTAGATTATTGATGTAGAGACCAGTACCACTATTTCCACCACCAAGATCCAAAATAATGAGCCCGAAGATCTAGAGGAGGGGAAGTGCCTCTTCCACTCCCATATGTGGGTGAAGGGTTCTCTATTGCAGTTCATTTTCAACAACCAGAGCCAAAAGAACCTCATTTGACTATAGGTTGTGAAGCGACTAGAACTACTGACCATAACACACCCATAGTCATACACCATCGGGTGGCTTCACCAAGGGCGAGATCTTCGTGTAATCCAACAATGTCGCCTTCCCTACAACATCAAGCCCTTCATAGATGAGGTACTTGTGATGTTTCTCCTGTTGAAGTTTGTGATGTATTATTAGGAAAACCATACTTGTGGAAGTGACATGTTTTATATGAGTCGAGGCCCCGCACTGTTATTATTACTTTAGGAAATAAGTTGTACATGATACAGAAGTTAGCGTTGCCTAGCACCATCTCTTTGATCATTGGGAAGAGATGCAGTAAGATCATTTCCCGGGATGGGAAAATTGTTTTCCTTATGATTCTCCCTCAGGGAAAGAAGAATATTATGGCCATGATCTCCAAACAAAGCTCCTCTACATGGTAGCAGCAGATGGGCAATTTCATGGAGGAGTACAGGGACATCTTCACCTCACCCATAGGGGTACCTCTACACTATCAGGTTAAGCACTCCATTGATCCAACCCCAAGTGTACTGCTACACAATGGACCAATCTATCGACGTTCTATTATGGAGAATGATGAAATCAAGAGGTAGATTCAGGAGTTGTTGTAGAAAAGGCACATCATGCCATATTCATCACCCTTTGGGAGCTTGATCGTGTTGCTATAAAAGAAGGATGGGACGTGGAGACCCTGTATTGACTATTGGGCACTGAACAAGATCACTATCCGGAATAAGTATCCAATCCGACAGATTGATGACCTTATGGACCAGCTCAAGGGGGCCAAATATTTTACCAAGATTGACTTGAATTCTGGGTATCACCAGGTACCAATCAAACCCTTCGATGTGTGGAGTAATAACTCCAAATCCAAGGAGGGTATTTTTGAAAGGATGGTCATGCCTTTTAGGTTGACGAATGCCCCCATACCCTTCATGATGCTAATTGATGACATTTTACAACCCTTCACCAACTCATTCGTGGTGGTGTATTTGGATGACATCCTAATCTTCTTCCAGAGTTGGGAAGAGCACCTCTGCCATATTCAACGAGTCCTTAAAACTCTGCAACAACATAAGATGTGTGCCAATTTGTAGAAATGCACATTTAATATGAACCAGGTTCAATATCTAGGGTACATAATTGATGAGAGGGGTGTGCAAGTGGACCCATCCAAGATACAATTCATTCAAGATTGGCTAGACCCAACCACCCTAATGGAGCTTCGCAACATTTTGGGTCTTGCCAGTTTCTACTACAGGTTCATGTCGAGGTTCTCTCATATCACTTGGCCTTTAAATTAAGTCACAAAGGGTGGAGTGAAAGAAAATTATTTTGGTTTGAATCCCAACAGAAGGCATTTTCTGAGTTGAAACATTGCATGTGCTCTACACTAATGATCACATTACTAGACCTGTAGTAACCATTTTAGATTAAGAAATATGCCTCCGACTATGCTATTGGTGCAGTTATTACTCACCAGGGGAATCTAGTGGGATATCACAGTGAGACACTTTGAGACACAATCAAAAAGTATCCCACCTATGACAAAGAGATATATTCCATGGTGCAAGCCTACCGACAATGGAAGCATTACATTCTGGGGAAGGAAATGATTTTCCACATAGACCACAGACCCCTGCAGTTCATACAGACATAAGGGAAGTCACAGAAGGATCGCCATCATAAATGGTCCACATACCTGCAACAGTTGCATTTGAATATTAAATACAAGAAGGGAAGCCCAAATCATGTTGCAGACTGCCTCAGCTGATCGTTGGTCATGGTGTTGACCACTGTGGTCAAATCTTGTGGGCATGAGACTTCAGGGTGGTTGCATTTGTACAAGAGCTATTTAGAATTTGACAACACATACTAGACGCTCTTGGAAGGCAAGCAAATTCCAAATTTTCACCTCCAAGATTGATCCAAATTTAAATAGGAATGCAACAAATTATAGATATAACCATAAATATAGAGATGCAGTAGAAATAACACTTCATTTCATTAATATCAAATACTGAAATATGCTTACAAATAGAAAGGAAATAAAACAAGCTTGGGCGATGGTAGCTTATCTCTGAGGAGAGATGTGGCGGCCACATGCCTCTGAACTGTGTTGCAATGAGGCTTGAAGGCATATTTATTATTGAGAAACAATGGAAAACCCTAAACATCCAAAAACCTAACCATAGGAGATGAAGTGCCAAAATTATGGGCTCCGTTTGGGTGAATTAGTAGATCAACCTCCTGGGGTCATAACTTTGGCATACGATTTTGCATCCAACGAGTACTCCCGCTCCAAATTTGAGTAAAAACTTACGGAGATAAGTTGAAAATACGAGTTGAAAAAGTAGTTTTATTATTTTATTATTTTTATTATTTTTAATTTTTTACTCCAAAAATGGTAAAGCATCCCCCATGGTTGACATCATCATCTTGAATCCTATTAGTTCTTATAAAGTTTATTTTGGTTGTACATTTTTCTTAGGAGATCCATTTTAGACCTCAAAATATATCTAATGACAATACCTCATTAGAAATATCTATTCGAGGAATACTAATTTCAAATGCAAAAATTGATTTATTATCATGTTTTCCCTGTTTTCCCAAAAAACTTTGTTTAGGGCCTCAAAACGTCTCCAGAAGTTTTGGGCCCAAAAAACTGCCAAAAATAGTAAATTGTGCTATAATTAAGAAAACTCAAAAAATGAAAGAGACAGTGGTGGGGATGCAAGTGGAATAGGAAGATAGCCACCAATATCCACTTGGATCAATCCTCCCCCCTTAGGAAGCAATTGTTCCCATTTTGTTGAGTGACTCCATGACATGGGCAAACTTCTACTGAACTTGGTCCCTGGTGAACCACTCTACTAGTGAGTGTTCTTTCTCTGTGTCCCTGATTCGATCAGTTGTCATTAGGGGAATTTTTAGGTCTAAAATGGGCCTCCTAAGGAAATTATAAAATAATAGTAGAAATAATAAAATAATATTAGATTACATCATCAAATTTTAGGGGGAAAAAAGAAAAAACTATAATTTCAACTCGTATTTTCAACTTATCTCCCTATGGGTTTACTAAAATTTCTAGCAGTAACACTCATTGGATGAAAATTTTGATTCCTCATCAAAGATGTACCAATGTTGCATACTTTTGATGGACCCTACTATACGAAAAATGAGAAATACCTGAAAGACGTCAGTGCAATCACATTTTTTCATGTATTTCTCATTTTTCGTGTAGCAGGGTCCATTGAAGGTATGTAACATGGGTACTCCTTGGATGAGGAACTAAATTTTGCATCAAACAAGTACTCCCACTCGAAATTTGAGTAAAACCTTAGTGAGATAAGTTTAAAATATGAGTTGAAAAAGTAGTTTTATTATTTTATTATTTTTTAATCTTTTTACTTTTTTACTCCAAAAATGGTGAATCATCCCCCATGGTTGACATAATCATATTGAATCCTACTGGTTCTTATAAAGTTTATTTTGGTTGTACATTTTTCTTAGGAGGCCCATTTTAGACCTCAAAATTCCGTAATGGGCCTATTCCATGCAGTCTAGGTTTAGCTCTATTGGTGTTGGGATAGGGTCCCTAGGGTAAATTTTTGACAGTTAAGTCAATTTTTGTAATAATTTTTGTTAAAGAATGTAAATACTCTGCAGAACATGGAAGTAGAGTGTGAAGCTAAGTAAGAGTCAAAGGGGTATTAGCCCCTTGTATGGGTAGGTGTTAGGTTGGTTTTGAGATTCACCCATGGTCCGCAGGCCATGGTATTGTAATGAAAAGGCTATATATAGATGAGTCATAGCGAGTCTTAGAGATAAATTTTGATAGAGAATCATTGTAAGGACAAGGTGCTAAGGCAGGAAAGGTCTATTTACTGTACTTAGGCGAAAGGGGAAGACTCCTGCAGTTGAGTGCGTGGAGACCTTAGTAAGTCCACAACTAAGTGTGTGGGCCCTTACAGCTGGGTGTGCAGGGATAACAAGTCTGTATCTGAATGATTACATCTTAATAAAGACTGTTTTGATTCGAATCTGTGTATCTATGCCTTGTTTATTTACTTCTATTTAAGTTTGTGGATCTTTTCTCTGTAATCTGTTTTATGTGAATTAATGCTTTATCTTTGTGCGAAATGGATAGATCCATAATATTTATGCATAATAAGTATAATTTACCACCTTCGCGGAGCTCGGGAAGTTGTTAAATAAATCTGTTGTAGTTAACTGCTCAAAAGGGGTGGATTTGCATGAAGGCAGATCGAGGTCATAAACGCTTCAGAATATACAGTTTATTGCACGGAAGTAGTGAATCTGTGTCTTTTATGCATGTTAAGTACAATCAAGTACCTTCATGAAGGTCAAAAGGTATTTTCGGTACAATTGCAGTAACTGACAGTCGGAAGGAATAGGTCTGAGTGAAGGTAGATCTAAGCTATAAGAACCTTAGGAAAACCATCAGATAGGCCTCTGGATGAAGAAACCTGGTTCTAGCATCCCCCAATACCATGTCAGGTGAGACTACAGCTTGTGCTATGCATGTTGTTGCCAAAAGGGCCAGCAGTTAGGGTTTTGTTGGTTGGCGCAAATAACTTTGCACCTGGGTCAGGCCCCCTTACACTATCAAATGGTTACATTGCCGGGACTAGGATCAATCTAAGGAATGTGTGATGTCGAATAAGTGGTTCCCTACTAAGAAAGAAATTTATAAGTGGCTCAATCGAAAGGAACACACATTTGTAGCTTAGGAGAATAGAAGTCCGTGATTATCCAAGGAGTAGTGGTTGAGTAGATACTTATACTAAAACAAAACTGAAAACTTTTTCTATTTCTTCCCTTGCGAATTGCATGAGTGGATGTCTACATTGGCGGATAGTCAGGGTATGTGGAGGCTTGATGGCCCTATTGTGTGGACTCCAGAGCTGATGAGGCACTTGGAAGCTTCAGAGAAAAATATTGCACCAGTTGTCGATCACTAGATTGATAGAACACTCAGAGCATTTGTGATTGAGTTCGCGACTGACACAAATGTCAATTATAGTGAAGAAGAGCTTAGGCTCTTCAAAGGATTACAAGTTAAGTACTTACAATCTTTGGAACCTTGGATTAATATGTTGTTGTGTGAAAAATGGGTTATGCCATTACCTTGATGTTTGGGACTACGCGAAGCGGAAAACCCTTCAAAAGGAACATAGAATCGAGCTTTGAATATAGTCTGCAATTGGGATCCTCTTCAAGTGAAGATGAAGGAATGATTCTGAATACACCGCAAAATGTACTGTAATTGGTATGTCAGGGTATCCCGCGGATACCTCATCCATCCACTCCGCCTCCACCTCCACCTCCATCGCATACACCTACACCTTCACCTCCACCTCCACCTTTCAACATGGTGAATGCAATGAAGATGCTGATCTTTAAAGAGGTAGGAAGCAAAGACCTCGAACAGTTATGGTTCATTGCAAATGATGTGTGGACAACACAACAGATCACTGATGATAATATGAAGAAATCACATCTTGTCACAGTGCTACAAGATAGAGCGCTGACCTAGTATATCAAGTACTGTCAAGATCACCCTGTCGTGACATTGGAAGATACTCAGCAAGTGTTGAATCACAATTTTAAGAAGCCTAAATCTCAGGCACAGTCTATTACAAAGTTCAAGGAGATAAATAAAGTGGTGAATGAATCCTCATGGGATTTCGATCAAAGGTTAAAATGTCTGATCCGGCAGACTAATATGAACATCACAGATGAACAACACAAAGATTGGTACATTGCTTCGTTGTTTCCCCACTTAAGATCACTGTTGTTATAGTAGAAGAGCAATGTAAGTAGAAGCTTTGGAAATCATGATGAGATTGGAAGCCTTGCCAATACAAGATATGGATATTGGAGTACAACAGATTCACTCGTAGATAGAAAGTTTGCACATGGAGTTGCAGAATCTAAAGAAGGGAAAGGAAGCCCAGCCTAAGGTGTGCATTGAAGTTTGGTGCTCGAGATGCAAAGTCCATGGGAACGATAAGTACCATTGCCCAGTTTATTAGAACTTTCTTATTGGGGGGGAGCCCTATCCCCCTGAAGCTGAAAAATACTGTAGGAGCAATGCCATGGTGTGCTATTTTTCAGGTTACAGGACAACATGTGACAGATAATTGTCATCTACTATAGAAGTTTATGCAAATCCCTTAGCAATTGTTTTGCAATTTATGCAAGTCTATAGGTCATGATGAGCATCATTTCCGAAGTTATGAATTGATGATGGATAGAACCCCTACCTATCAAATGCAAGCAGAAAATTGGTCTCCGGATCAAGGTGTAGGTGCAGCACATGGAGGATTCCAAGGTTGCAGAAGGGGAAGAGGAGGAGGGACTAACAGAGGTCATGGAAAAATTATCTACTATAACTGTGGTGAGGCTGGAAATTTTGCACGCGACTATCAGAACCCAATTCATACATCTTGTCAATATTGTAGACAATTCGATCATGTGATAGAATATTGCCCAATCCTTATATAAAAGATGGAAGAAAAGAAGAAGTAGACCTAGTAGCCTACGTAGAATATCCAAATGACATGGACGGAACCTCGTGAAGAAGATCACAGTGTTAATCTAGTAACGCGTAGTGGTATGGCCACGGGTGAAGATAAGGGGAAACAACCAGAGCTCAATGGATAGGTGTGCAAGGCTACTGAAAAAGAAGTTGGGTTCAACCTCAACTGGGCTAAAGAAACTTTTATGGAGGCTAAAAATAACTTCATTGAAGCTTCTACATCCAGAAGCCAAGAGAAATCAGCTGGAAACAGTGAAGTGTAAGATGTGGATCCTTCGATGTTAGCTGCTTTTCTAAAAACCTGTATGAAGTTGCTATGCGATAATAAGGTGATAGAAGGAATCCAAGAGATAATAGACAACTATGCGGGTAATATTAAGCTTCCTTTAGAACAAAGTAATCTTGTGCTAACTGTGTAGATAGGAGAGTACGAAATGGACAAAGTAATCTTGGATCTGGGGTTAGATGAAAATGCGCTGCCTAAACAAACTTAGGAAAGGATGGGGATACCTACACTACAATGGTATCCTATACAACTACGCATGGCCAATTAGCAGAATATTATTCCTACATGGCACTTGTATGGGGTAACAATTGATATTGAAGGAACAAGTGCTCTAATGTATTTTGAAGTAATAGAAATAGTGGATGACAACAATTCATATATGGTACTACTAGGAATTGATTGGGCCTTTGACATGGGCGTGGTGATTAACCTCAAAAAGAAGAAGAAAATATTTGAAAGGGAGACACTCAAGGTTATCCAGTGTGAGACGAAGACTGGATCAATCCTATGGCTAATGGATGAATTACATGTGATATGGATAGTTCTTGTACTTCAGACTTAGATGAAGAACTTGAGCACTGGCCGAATCGGTTGCATGAAGTATCTAAGCTACACTCCAATATGATGACCAAATCACTGCAGTGCGTCTGAACTGAGGTAAGAAAGCTTCCAAATTATGATGGTTTTACTAATGTTGATATATTTTTGGATGAATTTGAAAGGGAAGTGCCTGCAGAACATCGCTTCCAAGCACTTGAATTAGCACTGCATACTACGTCTGTCTGTTGGTGGGGTACGCACAAGGAGAACTTCTTTGGTTGGAAGGAATATAGAAGGATGATGAAATTAAGGTTTGGATATGATAATACTAGGATGACTGAGAAGTACAATGGGAAGGATGACCCTCACAAACATTTTGCGTGGCGGACTAGAGCTTGGGGAACAAAACCTCAACTAGAATGGGTGCACATCTTTTGTCATACCTTAGAAATAATCCCAATGAACTGGTATTTGTAAACAAAGCTTCACCATGGGACAGCTAAATGAGACATCTTAAGAGAAATTTTTTTATTAACTTCCAGCTTTGAGGATGGGTTCAAATGCATTGATGAAGCACTCCAGGAGATAAAATTTGCTATCTTTAGAACACCAAAGGAACCAGTAGAATGGACTCATCCAGATTGGAATACATAGATGCGCCACACTGTGGAATGCTACAATATGACTGCTGAAGAAGAGGATGATGATCAAAGGAAAGTCAACATTCCCGAAACTGAAGGTCAACGCGAGGTTGAAGGACCTCAAACAGAGAACCCTAAGGTAATAGAGCCATTGAAGGCTTGGCAAGTAAATATTGGTTCTGATCCAGAGCCTAAGTTCATGAGCATATGAGATTATTGGGCTAGAGATATAGTCGATAAGGTGGCCAAACTACTGCGTGAATACCAGGATTTATTCCCAACAAAGTTCTTGGATCTGAAAGGTATTGTAGGTGACTTGGGTGTTATGAAAATTACTTTGAAACTAGATGCAAAGCCCATCAAGTAGAGAAATTATCAACTCAATCTGAAGTATAAAGAAAAGGTGTGGAAAGAGCTTGATAAGATGTTGGAGGCTAGAATTAATGAACCAGTTGAACAATCTGATTGGGTAAGCCCCATGGTGGTTCAGGAAAAGAAGCATCCGAGTGAAATTAGGATATGCGTAGATTTGAGGAAGTTGAACGATGCAAGTGTGCATGATCTGTTGAGATTGCAACAAGATGATGGAGCTTAGTGAAAAGAGTCGCCTTCATTAAGTGGGCCCGCAGGCTATTTTTGGCGCAAGTCTATTTTTAGACTATGTCTATTTTTAGACATATGGATCATGTCTATGGATTGCAGGTTGCTGTTTATGATGATTGATCAAGTTGGGAAAAATAGATGGACTTCTATTTTTAGATCACAGCGGAGTGACTGCTCAGTCTAAATATAGAACAGTCAAATATTATTAGCTCATAATAATATTAGACTATAAACTTTGTCTTATTCTGTTGGAGCACTTCAGGATCAGCTACGGATGTGGTACATGCAGATCCCAGAAGGAAATACGTGGTTACCTATGGGATGACTAATATTTGCATGCAGGACTTCAGTTAGAACTCAAGTGAGTTGAGTTTAGTGGACTGGAGATGCAGTTGATGGAGTTGTGTTTAGTTTAGCTTTGTTAAAC
>APFE030487165.1:36998-78575 GCA_000404065.3 Pinus taeda | reverse complement strand
ACCAATTTTAACTCCAAGTTAATTAATTTTAGAATTAGCCACTTTTACTTTTACTTTCTCATTTCACCTTTCTTTAACCATTTTATTTTTTTTAAATATAATAAAACAAATGAGAAATATTTTCTTTAATCACAATTTTTATACAGTTTCCATTCACTTGATACTCACCAACTTCTTTCTTTTTCTCTTCAAGTTTTAAAACTTATTTCAAATCAAAACAAACTTGTCCTAAAATATTTCCACCAAGTTTAACTCCAAGTTAATTTATTTTAGAATTAGTCACTTTTACTTTTACTTTCTCATTTCACCTTTCTTTAACAATTTACTTTTCTTAAATATAACAAAAAAAATAACAAATATTTTCTTTAATCACAATTTTATACAATTTCCATTCACTTGATACTCACCAACTTTTTCAGCACTTTCACGTTTATCTGTTTCTTTCTTTGTTCATTTTTTTCAAATCAAAACAAACTTGTTATGAAATATTTCCACCAATTTTAACTCCAAGTTAATTAATTTTAGAATTAGCCACTTTTACTTTTACTTTCTCATTTCACCTTTCTTTAACCATTTTATTTTTCTTAAATATAATAAAGGAAATGAGAAATATTTTCTTTAATCACAATTTTTATATGATTTCCATTCACTTGATACTCACCAACTTTTTCTCTTATTAACTTTCTTGTTTATCTATTTATTTCTCTGTTCACTTTCAGCTTTTTGGCTCTGCCTCTTTCTCTATTCATTTTCACCTTTTTGGCACTGCCTACTTCCACACAAATATTTTGATTCTGGAAGTAATATAAAATATATAGGAAATGTATAGCCATCAAGTTTTAATTTCGTTGTAATAATAAAAATCAAATAAATATATTCCTTGATCTAATATTCTTGAAAATACCTCATATAACATTTTAAAATTCAGTGAATTTTATTTTACTAATTTTACCCTTTAATAAATATTCTCCATATTTTCATCACCAATTCGAGCATGAAAAATATCTTTAAAATATCCTTTTAACCTCCAATGTCCAAAACATTTTAATTAAAAAAAATCTTCTTTCCCACTCTTAGACTACATTATTTTTATCATCATGGCTTTATGCCACTCTTCCTTTTTAGTTGACAATTAAGAAAAAATTTCATTAGATTAAAATATGAATTCATACATTTTCTTCATGCTACAACACTTTGATAAATATTTGCCACATTTGCATCCAGCATGCAAAATATCTTTAAAATATCGTTTTAACCTATAATGTCTTCGACTCCATTTTTTTATCACCATGCCCCTATGCCACTCTTCCTTTTTAGTTGAATTCATTAGATGAAAAAGAGAATTCATACCTTTTCTTCATGCTACAACACTATTTCTCCATTACAGACTTCTCCAAGTAACTATTTCTTCTTGCTTCAACATATATTCCACATGCCTTTTTCTCCTTTTAATTCAAATATGCACCAAGCTCTCCACACGTTCTAAGTCATCTTGCTTTTTTTCATTTTCACAATGTCATAGAAAGACTACTTCAAAGGAGTTCAAAGTATGTGAACATAGGGGTGCCCAGGAAGGCCACAAAACAAGTGGCTCAACAAAATGAACAAAATGGATAAAACTCCACTCTAACACCACTGTAAGACGCACAATTGGAAACCAAAATAAACTATATTTAATATTTATCTCAATGAATGATGTACATGTTAAATTTTTTATTGTTCTATGTTGTATCAGTTACTTTAGCCCAAATTACTTCGTTATTAAAAATGCATCCAATTATTAACAATATAACCAATCATAAATGTAATTGAAGAAAGAACAATGTATGCAGTGATAAAGAAGACAATAGAACAACCATAAGAGACAGCATATTGGTTCAAGACCAGGGGAAAACCCCACAAGGGTGAAACCCTTTCAAATATTCTTCTTTAATAGATCATCACAAAAATATTTTAGAAGAGAGTACAATGAGCTTCAATACATCTATTTGCAATGGATATCAGTGAATCATATCTACAAATCTATACAATAGCAGAGGTAAACCTAGATCCACCAGGTCACTGAAGCCAAGATGTCAATCCCTAAATCTCAACTAGGGATGCTTCATCAAAATTGTCTACGTGCATACGAAACACCTTGCACGCTCTCTCGGACATTATGTGAGGGCGATTGTGACTTATTGGTCACTCTCAGGAAGATTTTGTGCACAGATCCGAGGTAAAATACACCAGAAAACCTTGGACACTCTCATAATGTTGTTGTGTGTGCATTCGAGATGGCCTGGATGCTCTTTGGGACACTCCATGCGAGCATCTCAAGACCAATGCAACCATCTCTGACTCTGAACCCATGTATGCTCTCATAAGCATGTCTGCCAACGTCTAGGGACTAGATTACCCTAGTCTGTGCCAACATCTAGTACCCGAAAAACCCTAACTCAGAGAGAACCTCTCGACGGTAATTTCAGACCTTGTGTGAACTCCTTCCATCGAATCTGTGTGAACCAAGACAAAAGAGAAGAATAGAAAACTGACTTGATAAAAAGTGATGAAGCAAACTTGAGGTTACTTCTATTTATAGGTTTTCTTGATGGTTTACTTGGGGTTAATATTGACCCAAGCAGTTACCCATGTGGTTAAGTCTGACCCATTCCATAATGTATGTATGCATAAAATAATTCAAAACTTAACTTCCGCTTAACTAAATTGGGTGATCTTTAGGTCAATTTTGGTCCTCTCGAAAAGAGGAATTTAATGAAAGAATAATTTTTGGCACCTGAGATGTTTAATGTGGAATTTCAGCCTATTTTCAAAAAATTTACACTCCCTCTCAACTAGGAAAAATTCAACCTACCAATATCTGTTAGTTGATCTTCACATCATCCTATCATGTTGTTGTAATGCTTTGACTGTCTCTTCTTAACTCTATCTACTAAAAATTTCTCAGATCTAGAAGAAGAATAATCGGGGAGAAATACCTTCCACCCATACCGAGCAATAGGATAACACATCATACAGGGGAGCACATCCTCAACCCTAGAATCTCATCGGGGAGCTTACCCTCAACCTGGAATCTCTAAAAGGGGAGTAATTCTCAACCCAATCCTATTGCCTATTGATATTCCCAACAATGAATCTCATTAATCATGTGGTAGAACACATGCATCATAATCGACTTGGGTTGTACACCCCAAGTACACTCTCAACTCGTTGGACAAACGAGGAGTGATATTCCCAACAAGCTAGCCTGGTTGTGGGTATGATGTAAATTGGGGTATACTCTACAAAGACCAAGCAATAGAGTAGAATTCTTCGACCCTATGAAGATAGGGGAGAAACATTCTTTAACCCTATGGGGAACAGATAAGGGTAACTCCCTATTGTCTAGAGTTCCCTCAACCCTAGGAGCCCTCCATCTCAATTCCTCACCCTGGGAGCTCAAACAGGGTAGGAAGAGTTGCCTCAGTGTCCTTGATCAGCATTTCCCCTTATCTAGAGGGGTTACATCCATCAATCCAAGATACTCTCTAAAAACCAAGAAATTTCTCTTTGGTAATGCCTTGGTGAGAATATCTGCAGTCTATTCTTTTGTCGATATGTGATGGAGCTTGATAGCTCCTCTTTGAACCATATCTCGAATAAAGCAATATTGAATTTCAATATGCTTGGACTTTTCATGAAAAACAAGATTATTTTCCTAATGGATTCCACTGTTGTTGTCACAGTATATCACTGTAGTATCTAGGACCTGCTCAAATATCTCTCCAAAGAGATTTCTCAACCAAACTGCTTCTCAGCTAACCATGCTATTGGAAATGTATTTTGGTTCGACGGTGCTTATTCCTACAGAGTTTTGTTTCCTGTTCATCCAGGATATCATAGCAGATGGAAGGCTAAAAAAACATCCATATGTACTTTTCCTATTGATAACATTTATGGCCCAATCAACATTAGTGTATCCATGAAGTTGAACATTTCCAACAGAATATCTTAAACAAAGTGTGATCGAACCATGAAAATATCTCAATATGTGTCTGGCAACTATCCAATGTGCGTGGAGGAGCTTGGTCATGAATTGACTCAATGTGTTTAATGCATAACATATGTTTGGATGGGTGCTCACAAGGAAAATCAAAGCTCCAATCAGTTGTCTATGCTTGGATGGATTTTCCAAGTTTGGTCCTTCATCATCTCCACATAAATTTTTTAAGTTCATTTCCATTGGTGTAGCCATGGATTTGCATTTAGTCATTCCAAATATTTCTAACAGATTTACAAAGTATTTTCCTTGTGAAAGGAAAATATCACCATGCTTTTGCCACACCTCAAGGCCCAAAAAGTAATGCATGAGACCAAGGTATTTCAATTCAAATTAAGAGGCTATCTTCCTCTTACATTCGATCATCAGAGGCTCACTACCTGTCAAGAATAGATCATCAACATATAAAACCAAAATCAATGTCATACCTTGGACTATATTGAAGTAGAGGTTGGGATCGACATTGCTTCTTGTGAATCCCATCTTTACTAAGTAACTTTCAATGCATGCATACCAAGCTCGAGGAGCTTGCTTCAAACCATACAATGTCATATTCAACTTACAAACATGTGCTCTTCGGTCTTCCAATTCAAATCCCTGTGGTTGTTTAACATATACTTCTTCCTATAACGTGCCATAAAGGAATACGGCCTTTACATCCATCTGATGAAGTGTCCATCCCTAACTCACAACAGGGGAAAATATAGAACTAATTTTTGTATATCGATCCATGAGAGAAAATAAGTCATCATAATACTATCCCACTTTCTGAGAGAATCCTTGAACTATGAACCTTGCTTTGTATTTCTCAATGCTACCATCCATTCCATGCTTGATCTTGAATAACCATTTTGAAGTCACAACAGAATTCCCATTAGGTCTAGGTACAACATACCATACATCATTTTTCACAATTGATTCATATTCCGCATCCATAACATCCTTCCAAACTTGTTCTCTTACAACTTCTTTGAATGAGGATGGTTCGGCTCGAATCATAGTGTTCATGGCTGCAACATATCCTTGATACCCACATAGTTGTTTCATTTCTATGAATGATCTACGAATGGGGACATTTATTTCAGAATCTTGTAAAGTACCACGGAGCCAAAGTGGTGTCTTCCTAGTAGGAGGATCGCTTGGAGGTAGATCTAACGGATCCATATGCTCCATGGGATCATCATCAATATTAGATTCAAGTACAGAAGGACCATCTAGAATACCCTAGTCATCATTCTCTTCCTTGGGAGGAGGAGGTTGAGGAAGATCTCTTGATTTTCCAAGAGTTACATATTCATTGAATGTTATGTCCCTACTAATTTCAACCTTCCTCTAACGAGGAATATAAATTGTATATGCTTTAAAATTTTCACAATAACCCACAAACATACATTTTCTTCCTGTAGCTTCCAATTTGTTCCTTTTTTCCTTTGGCACATGAAAATATATGGGGAATTTGGATACACGAAGATGGATGATATCGGGCTTCATAACTGTGAATATTTCTTCAAGAGTTTTGTTTTCTAACGCTTGATGAGGCACCCTATTTTGAACATATATAGCAGTAAAAGTAGCTTCGGGCCAAAGGAACTTTGGCACCTTTTGATTATGGAGCATAGCATGGGAAACTTCTAATATAGACATGTTCTTACTTTCAACTAAACCATTCTATTCAAGAGTATATGGCACAATCATTTCCTTCTTGATCTCATCTTTCTTGCAAAATGTTATGAATTCTTTTGACATTTATTCCCCTCATTGTTGGACTTGAAGACTTGGATTCTCTTTCCTGATTGATTTTCGATCAGGGTTTTGAATTCTTTGAATGTTTCAAAGGCTTCATCCTTGTGCTTAATATATTATATCCATGTATTTCTTGAGAAGTAGTCAATAAAGGTAATGTACTAGAGATGACCAACAAAAAAATGTATAGCATCAGACCACATATATCAGAATGAATGAGATGGAGGATGTCATCTATCTTGTTCATACTAGAGGGAAATGGTCCCCTTGTTTTCTTTCCACTTTCACAACCTGGAAAAACTCCATCGTGACGAGCTTGAACATCAGGAATACCTGAGGCTAATTTCTTCAACTTCAGAAGTGCATCATAGTGTAGATGAGCCAGACTAAGGTGCCATAACTCGCTCATATGATTGGTATTATGAACCAATGCTAGAAGAGGTCTTCCAGTGACTTTGTAGATTCCTTTAAATCTCAATCCTAATGTGAATGCATATCTCATAGGTGAATCAGCGGGCCAAGTAAAAACTTTCCCTTTGATGAAGGAAACCCTCATCCCTTTATCTTCAAATGTGGATATAGATACCAGATTATTCATTAATACTAGTACATAAATAACATCATGTAGCATAACTAATTTCCAAGAATTCAACTGAAATTTAACAGACCTAAAGCCTTTCATAGGATGAGTGGAGTTGTCTCCAAGAATGATCTTTATCTTAGTCTCCAAGAATGATCTTTATCTTAGTCTCCCTCTCTACCATATTAGAGAGAACTTCCTTGTAACCAGAGAAATCATGAGCAGCCCCACTATCAACCAACCAACTATCCACGAATTGGGTGGAGAAGAACTAGTAAGAGTAGAAATAAGAATGTATTTAGATTTATTTACAACATTACTTTCATACCTAGGAGCCCTTGTCTTGTTTTGAGAAGGATGACCTTCTTCACGGTCTCTTGAGGAGTCTCTTCTTCTTCTTTCATATCTTCTGTCGTGGTTATTTCTTTGATTATCTTTTCTTCTTTTGTTATGGTAGTTTCCTCTAGTGTTGTAACGTGACCTCTTCCCTTTCTTAGGAAAGTCTTGGTCATAATGATCCTTCTTGTGACAATTGAAGAATTCAACATGATATATTGATTTGACATTCCTTCATTTCATATTTTGAGAAGGAGGCTTCCTTGATGGACCTCCTCTTGGCTTCTTCATTTTTCCATGAGTGATATATGCAACAGGCTCTCCCTCTTCATGTTTTTGAATCCTTCCTCTTGATATCATCCTTGATTCTTCTTAAGTGAGCTTCCCAACAATTTCATCAAATGACAGAAGAACATTGTTGTTGTTGATTGTAGTAATGAAGAATTCCCAAATAGGAGGGAGACCTCTAAGAGTTACAACTAATAGCTCCCTGTTAGGCACATTTTCTCCAACTCTTTGCAATTGATCTCTAAGGTGAGAGAGCCTCATTTTGAGGATTAGACAACTTCTTCTTTTTTCATCTTAGTTTCCTTGAGTTGATCTTTCAAGGTGATGATCTCATTCAAGTTGTTGATTTCATACATGTCATCTTTCCTATCATACATATCTTTATACTTTCTTAAATTCGAAACATATGAAAGTAAATGAGCTTGTAAACCATCAACTATAATTTTCTTTGCTTTGGACTCACCTTTCTTGTACGTGTTCTTGAGGCAAGCGAAAGAATTTTCCACAGGCTCAAACATCCTTCCTTGAATGGATTTTAGCACATCATTGTTGTTAACTGTGATCTCTAATCTGATTTTCCATGCAACAAAGTTTGATGCATCACCCACCTTTTCATGCTCCTTGAAGGTAGAGGATGACATCTTGTGCTTGAGTAGGAAATCTGCTTTCTAAAAATGACGGTTTTAATCCTTGTCTTGTTTTGGACTTGTCCTTCGCCTTCTATGTTTTATCAGTTACTTTAACCCAAATTACTTTTTTATTAACAATGCATCTAATTATTAGCAGTATAACCAATCATAAATGTAACTAAAGAAGAAACAATGTATGTAGTGAAAAAGAAGACAATAGCACAACCATAAGAGAAAAAAGATTGGTCCAAGACTAGGGAAAAACCCCACAAGGGGGAAACCCTTTCAAATCTTCTTCTTTAATATATCGTCATAAAAATATTTCAGATGAGGGTACAATGAGCTTCAATACATATATTTGCAGTGGATATCAATGAGTCCGATCTATAGATCTACATATCTGTACAATAACAGAGGTAAACCTAGATCCACCAAATCACTGAAGTCAACTAAAGCCAAGATGTCAAGCCCTAGATCTGAACCAAGGATTCCCTCATCAAAACTATCTGTGTGTGTCTGAAACACTCTGGATGCTCTCTCAGACACTGTGTGAGGACGACTGTGACTGCTCAATTGCTCTCAGGAATACTTTGTGCATGTGTTTAGGGTAAAATACACCAGAAACCCATGGATGATCTCTTACTATTGTTTTGTGTGCATTCAGGATGGACTGGACGCACTCTAGGACACTCTATGTGAGCGTGTGAGCACCAATGTAACCAGATCTGACTTTGCACCCCTGGATGCTCTCATAAGCATGTCTACCACTCTTTAAGGCTCTATGAACACTCTCTTGTCCACTATGTGCTAGCGTTCAAGGAACAGATTACGCTGCTCTATGCCAGTGTCTAGAACTGAGAAAACACTAACTCAGAGCAAACTTCTCGCCAGTGATTTCAGACCCTGTGCGAACTCCTTCCATCGAACCTATGCGAACCAAGAAAGAAGAGAAGAATAGAAAAATGACTTGATCAAAAGTGATGAAATGAACTTGAGGTCGCTTCTATTTACAGGATTTCTTGAGGGTTTACTTGGGGTTAAGATTGACCCAAGCAATTACCCATGTGGTTAGAGCCAATACATTCCATAATGTATGTATGAATAAAATGATTCAAAATTTAACTTCCACTTAACCAAATTGGGTGATCGTTAGGTCAGTTTTGGTCCTCTCAAAAAGAGGAATTTAATGAAAGTGTCATTTCCTGTATCTAAGTTATTCCATGTGGAATTTGACCCTAGTTGCAAAAAATAACAGTATAATGTGTAGATATTAATACGTACAAGAAACTGTTGAATTAGTTTTTGAGTCTTCTTGGACTCCAATAACCAAGAAATTGGTAGAGAAGACATGGTGCAAAAAAAACTATTTTTATTCCCTAATAAAAAGCCAAATTACAATCCACATACACAATGGTCATGAGATCTAATAGTTTCTAAGACAAGAGAATATTGTTGAGAAAATCTCTCAACAAATTCTAACCACTAACAAACAAAATTTGTCTACATTCTAATGTAAGCATTAAAGGGGTCACTTGGAATAATCGCCTCATGTCACGTCTTCCCCCTTTAATGCTTACATTTACATCATTACAAAAATTAATACAAAAATGACGAATTACAATTCACATGTCACATCTGTCTTACTAGTCTTTCTCATCACTTACCCCCACTCTGAAGTCTCCCGGACAATTCTCTTTAACTTTGTATAATTGACACTTCTTGATATTCCGAAGGAAAACCTCGATACTGGACCACCCTATGGAAAAACTCCCATCTATCAAAATGCAACGAACTACACTTTTGATAGTTGTATAAATGAGTTGTTTGATTACTGGGCATGTTCAGTATTCAATTATGAAACTGCCTTTCTACACAAATGGATCTCATAACATAACCTGTAGCTAATGCTCTTGAAGCCTGAAGCACAACAAGGTCCATCAGTATATAACAAATTCATACAATTAACTTAGTGATACATTCTCTCGACACCGAAAAACTACAAAAAAACAATAATTTAATTATATTTCATTGTTGAATATTGATTCTATAGTTATATCTTACAAACCAAAAATATATAAATATAACATATTAGATATCATTTTGGGATTCAACTGCGTTAAGTAAGTCATTCAAACGTATGACCATTTCCATGAGAGGTAGTCGTAACTGACTAATTTCTCATGATTTTTGAATAGTTCACTTAGCACTCATTGCATCGGGTGATGCTCACAGGGGTGAAGAAGTGGGATTGAAACTAGTGAAATGTGGAGAACGAATCACATAGCATCAATCATCACTTCCGGGGCTTGCACCCGGTAACCAGGACTTCCCAGGAGGTCACCCATCCCAGAACTCCTCTGGCTCAAGCGCGCTTAACTGTGGAGTTTTTCCACAATCAAGCCCACTTAGCTTGCTACCCCATTTGCAAAACCTTAGCAAGTATTGTGCCTCATGGACCATTCAAGTTAGAGATCCCTTGACTCTTTTTGAATTTAAGTATGGGGGATTACGCAGTGCATTATATTAGATTTGGGATTCAACTGCGTTAAGTAAGTCATTCAAACGTATGACCATTTCCATGAGAGGTAGTCGTAACTGACTAATTTATCATGATTTTTTAATAGTTCACTTAGCACTCATTGCATCGGGTGATGCTCACAGGTTACAATGAAAGGTTACCTTTTTTTTAGGTTATAAGCATTGAAAGTATGTATGCATCTGATTCTTATTTTTAGAATATGTAATATGGGATTGAATTCATGGAAATTTTCATAGCATTTTGAGCTCGCGATTTAATTAATTGTATTAGTGACCAATGGTGGTCACCTTTTTATTATGGATATTTTGCATCCATAGCTCTATGTTACTGTATGCCCTTGTTGGACTAGTTTTATCTGCTTTTGCAGAGAGCACTTCTACTTTTAGAATGTCATGTTTAGAAAATTATCTAATCACTACAACAACACATATGCTATCATCTTCATATATTTCCGGTTATCTCCCCTTTAGAATACTCTATCATTTCAGTCAAAAGAATTTGATTTTTCTTGCTTTTTTCAAATGTCAGTGTTATTTTTGTCTCGGTGCAATTTCTGATGTCAAATTTTATCACACTTTTATGTTTTTCCTATAAATAAATGCATATAGAGCACACATCTAAGAACCATAGAGCTAATTCCTCTCCTATAGAGAATATGTGTAGGAACCCTAGGGCTATTCTTTCCTTGTGCCTGTGCAACCCACGACACACCATGGTGAGGCATGAACTAGATCAAGTGCACAATGCGCTCGGTCCCCTCACTCAAATATTTCCTAGTTGTGCACGCCATGTCAGGGCATGAACATCGTTGACAGCTAGCGCGGTTTGGCAATTTGGGTACACATATTCAAGCGAACAAATCGGCTAAACGAGAGAAGTGGAGGTGCTGGGAGAGCATGGTTGGGCCAAGCGTATGTGAATGAAGGGGCGTGACCATTCATTGGAATGATGAGCACGAGCAAACACAAGGGAAAGTCAAACCCACAATACATAAAAAGTGAGCACCCAAAAGGAAGTGTGAGCACAAAAGAAGGAGTATATCGAGCACGTGTGGGAAAGTGCATGAGCTAAGGTATGAACATTGTAGGTCACAATTTTGGGTTGTGTGTTTGTCAAGGGAGTCATACAAGTTGCTGGAAGGCTCGAGTATTTCAGGAAGGGTTAACCCCTCTGCTACACAAGTTGGAGAACTAGGTAAGTTAGGTGATCACATACAAGGGCTTAGGGAAGCAAATCGGTTGTATGATATCTCTTGTAATAAGCCATGCGACATTCTTGTTCTATTTAGCATAATTTTATGCAATATTTACGCAATTTTGTATATGATGTATTCATATGATTAAGTTGGGATACTCACTCACATACTCGATATTGGGTTATTTGTATGGTGTAGGGTTTTGTCATTGGAAATTGTACGATTAAATTAAATGACTAGTTAAATAGGAAGTATGAGAGAAATAGTTTAAGTACAACTGTTGGGGTCAAATTGGGGTCAAATTGTCACCGGGAAAAACATTATAGCCATATGCCTAAAGGATATCAATATTTCTAGGCTTGATTCAATCTTTTAGTGTTATGATATGTTGTATTAGTGTAGAATAACAATAACAAAATATAACTTGTGGATATCAATCTATCACCACACAAAATGAAGATTGGTGTTGCATATAGACAAACCAATAGAAAGCACATATCTTCTAATAGAAGGTGGAGGTGTGTTGGGTTATGATTTCTATCATTTTTAATTTGATGTAACAGATGTGGCTTGAAAGAAATCCTTTAGTATGAGTATTGGTGTCTTGAGTAGAAACCAAGACAATCATATGTGCAAGTTATGTTTAATGGATGTGGTAATTAGTCAAACAACGGTTCAACACTGAGCACTTATGGACACAAGTGAATCACACAACTTCACAAGGACAAATGTTTCAAAGGAACTTGGGTTGAAACTAAATATAACTGAGGATGTGATGAAAATAATAAACTCCAAGAAAAAGGGAGTAAGGGATGTTGCCTCATGAATTCAGATATAGGTGGATGAATGCCATGGATGTGAGAGTTTCACTAGGCTAGCGATGGATGACTTTGAAGTTGTCTTGGGGAAGGATTTTCTCAGAAGGAACAAGGTTGGTTTGGTGCCATGGTGTTGACAGTGCTAGACCTACCAAAATTCAAGGGGATCTCCCTAGTAAGAAGTCCCAACTAGACCTCAAACCATTTAGAGTAGGAGTCCTAGCAGTGGGTGGTAATGTAGTGCCTTGACCTAGGTAGCACATAGAGATAAGTATGATGACTTTGGTTGGAAGAAACTGTGTGACCTTGCAACGATTTAAGTGAGATGCATGGGGGTTCTAACACATGGAAGGGAAAAAGAAGTGTGCCCCTTAGAAGCCTATAATAATATGTAGCCTGGAAGGAACACACGAGTAGAATGAAATCACAAGCTGCAAAGTAGAATAGTCCACAAACCAAAGTGATGGATTAATCCAACAACATGCCTTCAATCATATTCGTATAATTTCATACCAAATACTTCATAGAAAATGCGTAATTTAAATAACATGCATTGCTAAAGAAACCAAAAGAATCAAACTATAATAATAGCCATTGCACGAAAACATGATGGTTCAATTATTATTATTATTAAGTGAAAGTTCGATACATACATACACCATTGATAGCCACTAGCCCCAATAGTGGAACATTACAGTCATGAACACCTACTCCTCCAAATAATTATACTCTCTTTAGATTGTGGAGAAGCCAAGGCTCATCACAATACTCCCAAGCCTTCTCTAAGCCTAAGCCTAGCCAAAAGCTTGGCTCCCAAAAGCCTGTTCTATGAGTTCTGAGGTTCTATTTATAAAAGAGGATAGGGCGACCCTTGACATTCCCCTTTGACTCTTTTACTACCCTCATGACTCTTAAACTTATTGAAAAATAACTCATTGCATTACATAGTGACTATTCACATTTCACTAACACTTGGAATTTCACTTACAATATATTCACAAATAATGTACAATTTCCACATGTACCCATGTGAGACAAAATAGGCTAGAAATAGTCAGATAGGACACAACACTATGACTCAGAAGTCTGGGTGGAGACCAACTAGGAAACATCCACCTGATGACTCTTGGTAACTTATTGATACCAAGCTTGGTACTGTGCTATTGTGTCCCCATACTACTTGATAATGTCTTTCTAGTAGTGTACTATTGCCTCCATACCTTGTGGGTATATGATTTGGGAACCTTTGTCCAACTCTTCTTGAAGCATGCACAACATGGTCTTGACTATGGCAAGACCACTGATGTACTTCTGCAGGCTTCCTATGCACATCTACAAGTCATCGTTGGTGGCCTCTCGCCTAAGTTGCTCCATCTACCTGTCGATCTCTAGTCCAGCATGGTTCTTCTTCTTGGATACGGTGAGAGAAATGCTAGATCGGATCTTGTTTTTCCTCAATGTCACATCAAAATTCTTGAATAAATGTGAATATGAAGCATGTATGTTACTCACGAACGGGTTTAGTTTCTAATAATTTCTTATCTGCTTCTGGATATTTTCTTTCTCTAGTTTTTCCTACGACTTCATCATCTTGGAAAAGTGAAGTGGAGTTCCTTGGTATCTCACTTTACATTCATGCAAATGGGCATTAACATGCATATGTCTCTGAGGGTTTGGACAATATTTCTGCTCTGCCGCTGAAAACCAAATAGATGGAAAACTGCCTTATGCATGGTGACAAGTTTGTCATATAGATTCCACATGGTGGCCTCAAGATCTAATACTTCAGCAAGTATCACCTTCCTCATTTATGCATTTGCAAATCCTGTGAATTGTTTTAATTTCTCCCTAGCCTCTTGCAAGTTCTTAGCCATCTGTTCATTCTCTGCTAACAATAACTTGACATTTGAGCTTGTGGCTCCTGCATAAACCATATCGGCATCGACCATGGTGACTGAATGCTTCCTGACATTTGGCACGATCACCCTTTCCTTCATAAATGTAGGTGACACATGATCATCTAGGAAACGCTTTCTTCGTGCATGTACAATCCTCTATTGCAACTCATCAAATTATAGATTGTACACTTCCATCATCGAATCATCATCAAGGAGAACAACCTCTCCTTGCTCTCTTGGGAGTGGTTCTGATATTGGAAGTGGTGGAGACTGAGGGAATACCTCGGATGCTCTTGGCATGAGGTTGATATATTGGTCCTGTGGATCCTGCATGAACTCCATGTCCATTGCTTTAACCATTTTCTCAATCTAATAAGAAATCTATCGAGCCTGCTTCTGTTCACCCTCTTCTTCATATATTGGTTGTACTGACTCCTCAACTTGTACTGGTGCAGTGTTTTCTCTGATTGACCTTTCCCTTCTTCTTGTTCCTTTTTCTTCTTCTCTTTCCTCTCTCTCCTCCTTATCTCATTCTCTTCTTTCAACTTCTTCACTATTTCCTACAAATTCCTTTCTACTTCCTCGAACCTTTGCTTCTCTCTCTTCCTTTATTTTTCTCTCTTTATGCACTATTCCCTCTTTTCCTCCACTTCCAAAGCTGCTTTCTCAATGAGAGGATCTTCTTTGAACTTGTCGCTTCAGTCAACCTCTAGGTTCTCAACAATATTCTTCCTACCCTTATCCTGGGCCAAGTTGTGTCTTATTTTTGTTGTTTTTGTTGCTTCCTGTGGTATTGCTACCTACAAAAAAACTTTCCAATATGTGGCTATGCTAACTAGTTCATTGATCTTGGAGTGGTTGTAACAATACGTCCAAGGGTCCTCCTACACCTAATGACATGCCCTGTGGATCCATGGATAATACACTCTCGCACATTGGTTCTTGAAAATATCATGGGGATCATACGAATTGTAATCAATAGTGTTGAACTCATACTTCATTATCTCCTTGGCTTTGGCATCTACATCTTTCAAGCTCTTAATATCATACAATCCAATCCCCAAAGGAAGAGCAAGCCATGGTGCCTTCTTCCTCCTATGAAGTCATTCTAATAACCCTATGGAGATATGATATGCAACCTCTTGCATGACCAACTTCTCCATTGGAAACCTTGGTGGAACATGCGTAGGCCTCTCTCTTCCAAATATCCTAATGAAGGTGCTACCGAGTGAGACATACCAATCTGCAATGTTAATTAATGCTTGCATCGCTTCTTGGAACATGCAAGGTGGATCCTAATCAAAGATTAACTTGTACACTAGGGTGATGAAATGGTCAGCTAGCCTTGCCATAACTCCTCGGTGGTTGAACTTAGAAAGAAACTTCTAATAGATATTTACGACGTGCTCATGTAGTGTCCATATCTAACCCATGCCAGGAAATTGATGTTGGACATAGATTGCATCAAGTAAATACGCAGACATGTAGAATCTTGCTTGCTCATCCTTGGGAAGATTTTGGGCATTAATCACATGGGCTTTCAACTAATGAGCCAACATATCCAACCAATTGAATGGTTTTCCCTCATTCACCAACTGGTCAAACACAACCACCTAATTTTGTGGAAAGGTCTCCATGCTCTCTTGACCATACAATCTACATGTAAAGATGATCAAGAACTGGTACGCCTTTCTAAGAAACTTAGTCTTGTAAACATGATTGGGCATGGATTTAAACTTTGATGGATCCTTCACCCAGTGCTTTATAATATCCCTGATGTTTACATAGTTGTGGGTGGAATAAAAAAGTTCATTCATGTAGTTCACTCGCTAAGGTAAGTGATACATCTTATGGTAATTCTTCATATTGAAGGTAGAAAGTTGTGGTCCACTACCATTGCTCAATGTCATAGTCTCGGGATCTGTCTGTGAGATAATCTAGTGGATGATGTTCACACATGGGAATGAAGGGTACCTGCATGCAACCTTATGTAAGCCTAACCGGTGGATATTGACATACACTGGTGACCTTATAGATCTTCCTTGAAGTCCCTTACAAAGATATCCTTGATTTCCTGCCATGTTAACTTCATGCCCTTCTCAATGGACAACTAAGTTTCTCCGTAAACTGGTAAACTCACTAACACCTCCTCAACTGCATCCCCATTGCTACTTTCAATAGTATCCTTCGATGCATCTCTCTTGGAAGCCATGTTTCCTGTAATTGTTGGAGATTTTTTCAACAAATGTTGTACTTGGAGAAAAAGAGGACACTCATGGCATGTAAATATTAGCGTGAAATCAAAACAACTTTAAGAACAGACCAAACAAAAAACCAGGCAACTGTTGGGAATAATTGCACAATACTGGCTTCAAGAGGTGATTGTCCTCCAACTTGTTTTTCACATCGTGCAATCCCAGTTACCAATGGGGAGGTGATGTTGACTAGAACTGCACAATGCATAGTTCAGTCGGGCTCAGGATAGCTGGCATTTCATATTGTGCAATCTCGGTTCCCAAGGATCAGGAATTACTCTTGGAATTGCATAGTGCATAGTTGGAGCCAGGTTTTGGCATCCTCTATGCAATTCTTGGAGCCAAGGCAAAGCCTTTAGATCCAAATATGCGCAGTGCGTGCATGGGAAGAGCTAGATCCAGTGTAAGGAAGCCCAAATCTACCCATTGGCCGCATGAAAATGAGACGATTTGATGGTGTAACTGATGGTGGTTGCAGATATGATTGAATGATGATGCATGCAACTAAAAAAAGTGCAATAGTCAATCAAACTGAAGAACAATGAAGCATGTGGAGCGAGATGCTACAACGACAACCATTACTGAAAAAACTAGGTTATGCATGTGACACTTGGGAAAGGAAATGGAAAACTTAAAAGAGAACTTCTACAAGCTAAAACAAATCAAAACTCAAGCGGTCGTTTAATAAAATGGGTAAAACAACACACTCACAAGCCAAGCAAGCAAAAGCGATAGAAAAAGCAACAAAGGACTAGAAAAGTAGGACGTACCTGCAAAAGTTGTGACAACCGTGCTGAAGGTTCCTAGATATCCCCGAGAATGCCAGAGCTCCAAGACCAAATGTAAAAATGAGCTATGGGGAATCCATTAAATAGATTTGGTCGATTTAGGGTTTATAACGTGAAGGCCAAAAATATAGGAAAAAGTGACACTTGGTGGCAGTTTCCAAAAATAACTCAATTGTAACTCTGACTGCAAAAAATAGATCGTTATTTTTTTGGGATGATTTTTTGTCTTTTGATTTTTTCTTTTTTAAGGAAAAAAGTTTTCATGCATGCACATAGAGATTGCACAATTCATGGGGAAACTAGACAATTCAATAGCTCATGCATAAGGTAGCTATTGAGGGAAATCTTCTGCATAATTCCTGTACTAAAGGTTGGCTTCCCTCAAGGATTGTGAAGTTCACTAAGGTAGGCCTAGAACCGGGTTAAAACTAAGTGAAGAGATTGGTTTGTAGGTTAGACAAATATTCAATTTGGAAAACACAATGCGTAAGTAGACGATAAAACTCAATTAGATCACAAGTACCTCGGTCAGTGTAAGATGAGCTACTGTGATTTTAGGAGGGAGGCTCCAAAATGAAGCATAGGAATTTTTTTGGAGGGTGGTTGTAGCTGCTACAAAATTGGAAACACACTCGTAGAACTCCAACTCTTTGTATGGACCTTGTCTCGTGTAAAGCAATTCTAACTCTTACGGCAATATTGTTCGATTCTTTGATTATCATGGCTTCTTCACTAGCTTGACTTAGCGATGTATTCTCTATCGTTATATTTATAGACAACACACATGGCAAGTCAATTCCACTAAGTTGTTTCAATTGGGGATGAGGGGTATATGGATGCACAAGTAGTATAGACTAACATAGTTTTAGTTTCATCTCTGGTGTTGCTCCACTGCTAGCAGACCTGAATAGTAACTCTACAGAGCCACTTCAAGAACACAAGCATTTCTCCACTGCCAGTGAGCCTAGATAGTACCTCAGCAGAGTTACTTGGTTCACCTCTCTGCGTAGGAAGCCTTTCTCTTCTTTCACCCTTTTTTTTCACTTTTCATTTTTTAAATAATTGTGCGTAGGCACTTATTTATTTCATGAGGCGGAAGAGGATCCCAACTTATTGAGAGCAGAAGAGGTTTTCCCTTTAAAGAAGGATTCTTATATATACCTCTGACATACTTGTTAAGGTTTTCCACCTTCACCTTACTCTACTTGACTGGTTTGATAAGGGTTAACCAAAAATAGAAAATCAACTAGAGTAGGCAGTACTAGTTAAAAGTGCAAGCATTGTGATTTCACCAAGACTCATTCTGGAAGGAACGTATTTTCCATCAGGGTATAATCGACTAAAAGAAATTAAAGATCTTCATAAGGAGAGGGAATAGATAGATAACCAAATGTTGATAGGTGTAGAAGTCCTCTTGTATTTCACCCTATTTTTCTTAAGAATCCAAACACGATTCCATAGGAAACTAATCCTAAGGGTGCAAAACAAATAAACAAACAAAACAGAAAGAAAACACTATTCCTACTCCTAAGCTAAGCAGAGCATGTGTCAACTCACATGAATTCCAATGCAACCACTAGCGCATTGGTTGACCCATGTAAGTGATTTCATGACTAACAAGAAAGATATTCAATCCAACCAATAAACAAGATAGATAAAACAATGAAAACCAAAACATTCGAATTTTCAAGGCATCTATAGAAAAGAAAAGATTGAAAGAACATCAAAGGCACCATGTAGACGTATCATGGTATTGTGTCACATTGCATTCATATGATAAATATGTACACTCTTTCGAATGTAACAAATGATAAAACATTAAGAAATAAGAAAACTTATGTTTTGCAACAGTGCTTGTTACGTATGACTCCTCCAATTAATGAGTGATAGGATCGTGTGATTCTACTAGAGGATGTGAAAAATGTAAACTATATTGATTTTCAATGTGAACAAGATAGTGATGAAGAGCCTGGGGTGATTCAAAAAATTTGTGATGAGAAGTGTAACTCACCTTAAAGCTACGAGAACTTGACATAACCATCAGTTCGGGCTGAATTGCCTCGACAACTTGAGGGGTTTCCACTTCATCAGAAGATGGATCATCAAAGACTAATGGCTTTGAAAGATTGACAGTGGGTGGATAAAAATTGTGATCAAATGAATGAGTTAAAAGATCACGATATCCAAGAAACTTTGAGATAGGCATCGGCATCATCATGATCTAACGAATCATATAGAGGGGTTGATTTAAAACAAAAATTTCCACCCTCTAAATTTCTAGAAATGAATGATGAGAGGTGAAGTGGATTTGGGAAGAAATATTTGTCCTTTCTGAAATCAAATGACGGATAGACATCCTGTGTGTTCTGTGAATAATCAAAAGTGGAAACATCTAGGGATAAATTTTCACAAGAAAAATTAGAAATTATAGAATTGCAAAAGATGCCAGGATAAAGCATATGAGCTGTGGACAGAAGGAGGCCATCCTTCACCAGAAATTCTTCTTATTATTCTCACACATACCCATAAAAAATGATAGTGCAGGTTGACTGCTCAACACTGACTCCGTCTGTAATTTGATCCTCATGAACACCACATTTGGAGACTAGAATGGATCAACACAACACACCAAAATCTGGAGGACCCAAAGGGACTAGAAGATAGAGGTCAAGGATATGAGACCACATGACAAACATTAGGCTTGTAGCCTATATATGCGTAGAAATCTAGAGCAAGTGTGGTGGGAGGAGGTGACAGTTCAACAAGTGGATCTACAAATTCTCCCACCTTGTCTTGCAAAGCTAGATTTGTTTGATGAGAAGAGGATGGAGAGTCACTTGTGACAGCAACCTTTCTTGTATTAGATTTAAAAGCTACGACACCAAGGTATGCAGGGAGGGGCTCAAAATATTCTAAGTTGTGTGTATTTTCAAGATGTGAAGCAGGTACTTAAACCTTTCGATGCAAAATTCCCAATCAACTTCATCTTCCTGAAATTCAAAACAAAGATGATGAAAGGCTTGATAAAATTTCACAACAAATTTGTCAGATGCCTTTTGTAATTCTAATATTTTGCGACTAAGTTCTTTACAATCATAACGAAAGAAAGAATGGCCTAACTCTTTGACCATGTGATTGAAAGAGTGAGTAGTTGTTGCGAGAAATGTGAGACACCATTGCTTAACGCGCCTTTCAAACGAGTAAATGAACATCCCATGGGCAATGCCATATAAGGGGATTTCATTACTATCATAGAAACCCAAAAAGGAAACTTTGTGTATTAACAAGGTTTTCTCACCTTCACCATCATATTTAAGTTGTGACAAGTCATCTAGAACATCCTCCAACACTTCAAAATCATGAGCGTGAGAAAAACGTGTTTGTGTTGAGATTATTATGTAAGTCATGAATGATGTGCAAGGATTCAAAACCAACTATGAGGGCTCAACTGGTTACCTAGTCCTCCTTCTCATGCAAGAAATGTTAACGATGATGGACTTGCCAAAATTAAAGGTGATCTCCCCGATAAGAAGTCCCAACCAGACCTCAGATCATTTGGAGTAGGAGTCCCAACAATGGATGGTAATGTAACCCCTTGACCATGGTATCACACAAAGATAAGTATGATGAATTTGGTTGAAAGCAAGTGTGTGACCATGCTATGAGTCAAGTGATATGAATGGGGGTTCTAACACATGGAGGGGAAAAGGAAGTGTGCCCCTCAAAAACCTATAATAGTATGCAGCCTGGAAGGAACACACAAGTGGAATGAAATCACAAGATGGAAAGAGGAATAGTCGAAAAATCAAAGTGGAGGGTTAATCCAACGACATGCCTTCAACCAGATTCATACAATTGCATGCAAAATAGTTCATAAGAAAATGTGTAAGTTAAACAACATAAATTTCTAAAGAAACCAAAATAGTCCAACTACAATAACAACATATGCATGAAAACATGTTGGGTCAATTATTATTATTATTAAGTGAAAGTTCCATCCATACATACATCATTGACATCCACTAGCCCCAATAGTGGAACATTACAGTCATAAACACATGCTCCTCCAAAGAAGTATATTCGTTGTACATTTTTGAGAAGCCAAGGCTCGTCACAATACTCCCAAGCCTTCTCTAAGCCTAAGCCTAGCCAAAAGCTTGTCTCCCAAAAGATTTTTGTATGAGTTCCGAGGTTCTATATATAACGAAGTGTGGGGTGACCCTTGACATTCCTCTTTGAATCTTTGACTACCCTCATGACTCTTCAAATTATTTACAAATAACTCATTACATTACATAGTGGTTTTTCACATTCCACTAATGACACTTGGAATTTCACTTACAATATATTAAAAAATAATATACAATTTCCACATGTACCCATGTGAGACAAAATGGGCTAGAGACATCCAGACAAGACACAACACTATGAATCAGAAGTCTAGGGGAAGACCAAATCGGAAACATCCACCTAATGACTCTCAGTGACTTACTAATACCAAGCTTTGTATTGTGTTATTATGTCCCCATATTGCTTGATAGTGTCTTTCTGGTAGCATACTCTTGCCTCCATAGATTATGGGTATATTATTTGGGAACCCTTGTCCAAATCATCCTAAAGCATGCACAGGATGGTCTTAACTACGACAGGACCACCGATGTACTTCTGCATGTTTCACGCGCTCAGCTCCAAGACATTGTTGGTGGCCTCATGCCTGAGATGCTCCATGTACCTGTCGATATCTTGTCAGACTTGGTTCTTCTCACTGACTACAACGAGGGAACTAATTGAAGGGATCATGCGCGTCCTCACCATCACATCTAAAATCTTGAAACATCATGCATATCAAGCATGTATGTTACAAACAAATGGGGGGAGCTACTCATAGTTCTAGACCTGCATCTACATATTTGTTTTGTCTAGCACTGCCTATGGCTTCATAATATTGGGAAGGTGAAGCATGGCTCCTTGGTATCTCATTTTTTATTCCTGCACATGGGTGAAATTAGTGTGTATCTCTGTGAGAGTTTGGAAAATATTTCTCCTCCACCACTGAAAACCATATAGATGGACAAGCGCCTTATGTTCAGTGACAAATCCATCATAGAGTTTCCACACTGGGGCCTCAATATCTAATACTTTAGCAAGTATCGCCTTCCTCATTTCTGCCATTGTAGATCCTATAGATTGTTTTTATTTATACCTAGCCTCTTGCAAGTTCTTAGCCATTTTTCGATTCTCTAATAACAAGAACTTGAAATTTTAGCTTGTGGCTCCTGCATAAGCCATAGTGGCATTGTCCATGGTGACTACATTATTCCTAACATCTGGCACTATCACCGTTTCCTTCATAAATGTGGGTGATGTTGATCATCTGGGAAATGTTTTCTCTACACATCTACAATCCTATGCTGAAACTCATCAAATGTAAGATTGTACACATCCATCACCAGATAATCATCAAGGAGAACAACCTCTCTTCTCTCACGCAGGACTGGTTATTATACTGGAGGTGGTGGTGACTGAGGGGAAACCTCGGATGCTCTTGACATGTGGTCGGTATCTTGGTCTTGTGGCTCCTGTCCCAACTCCATTTCCATTGTTTGAACCACTTGCTTAATCTACTGAGAAATCTCCCAATCCTGTGTCTACTCACCCTCTTCTTCACCTGGCGGTTGTTCTAAATCCTCAACCTGTATGGGTGCAGTTTTTTCTATGATCATGCCTTTCCCTTCTTCTTGTTCCCACTTATGCTTCTCTTCCCTCTCTTTCCTTCTTAGCTCCTACTCTTCTTTCAACTTATTTTCCATCTCCTGTAACTTCCTTTTTGCTTCTTCCAACCTTTGCTTCTCTCTCTTCCTCCGTTATGCTCTCTGTATGCATTGTTTCCTCCTTGCCTCCACTGTCAAAGCTACTTTCTTAATGAGAGGATATTATTTGAGCTCATAGCTTTTCTTAACCTTTGGTTTCTCAAAAATATTCCTCTTACCCTTATCCTTCATGTTTTTTCTACTTATTTTTGTTGTTGTTATTTCTTCCTGCAGAGAAAATTTCCATTTTGTGGCTATGTTGACTGGTTCATTAAGCTTAAAGTGGTTGTAACAATACCTCTAAGGGTCCTCCTCTACCTAATGAGATTCCTCATGCATCCACGGATAATACACTCTCACACAATGGTTTTTGCAAATTTCGTGGGGATCATAGGGATTGTAATATCTGGAACCGAAACTCATACTTTGTTATCGCCTTAGCTTCGACATCCATGACTTTCAAGCTCTTAATCTCATACAATCCAATCTGCAAAGGAAGAGCAGACCATGGTTCCTTCTTCCTCCTATGTAGTCTTTCTCATAACCCTATGGAGATGTGATATGCGACCTCTTGCATGACCACTTGTCCATGGAAAACCTTGATAGAACATGTAGAGGCTTCTCTCCGCCAAACATCCTGATGAAGGTGCCATCAAGTGAGGCATACCAATCTACGATGTTATGTAATGCCTCCATCACTTCTTGGCACATGTAAGGTAGATCCTGCTCAAATATTAACTTGTACACTAGGGTGATGAAATGGTGAGCTAGCTTTTACATAACTCCTCAATAGTTCCACTCGTAAAAAAACTTGCAATAAATATTGAAAACATGCTTCTCTGGTGTCCATATCCATCCCATGCTAGGAAACTAATGTTGGGCACATATTGTATCAAGTAAATATGCAGACATGTAGAATCTCGCTTTCCCATCCTTGGGTAGATTCTACGAATTAACCACATGGACTTTCAACTAATGAACCAACAAATCCAACTAGTTCAATGGTTTTCCATCATTCACCAATTGGTCCAACACAACCACTGAATTCTACAAAAAGGTCTCCATGCTCTCTTGGTCATATAATCTGCATGTAAATATTATCAAGAACTGGTAGGCCTTTTTGAGAAATTTCATCTTGTAAGCATGATTAGGAGTGGATCTAAACTTTGAAGACTCCTTCACCCAATGCTTTATAATGTCCCCAGTGTTTACATAGCTATCAGTGGCATAGAAATTTTCATCCATGTGGTTCATCGGATGAGTTAAGTGATACATCCTATGGTAATTACCCATCCTGAATTTAGCAAGTTGTGTTCCATTAGCACTGGTCAATTTCATAGTCTCAGGATTTGTTTCTGAGACAATCCAATGGAAGATTTCCACACATGGGAATGTAGGGTACCTGCATGCAATCGTATGTAAGCCTAACCGGTGGATGTTGACATACACCTATAGATCTTCTAGATCTTCATTGAAGTCCCTTGCAAATATATCCTTGATTTCTTACCATGTTAACTTCATGCCCTTCTCAATGAACAGTTGAGTGTCTGCATAAACTGGTAAACTCACTAACACATGCTCAACTGCATCCCCAATGCTACTTTCAATAGTATCCTTCGATGCAGTTCTCTTGGGAGCCATGATTCTTATAACTGTTGGAGAGTTGCTAAGAAATTGTTGTACTTGGAGACATAGAGCATGCTCATGGCATGCAAATATTAGCGTGAAACCAAAAGCACTTTAAGGACAGACCAAAGAACAAACTGGGGAACTGTTGGGAAGAATTGTGCAATACCAGCTTTCAGAGCTGACTTACTGCTAGCTGGCTCTACGCATTTCACAATCCCAGTTTCCAGTGGGGAGGTGTTGTTGCCTGGAACTACGTAATGTACAGTTCAGTCAAGCTCAGGGCAGATGGAACTACACGTTGTTCAATCTCAGTGACTAAGGCTCTGGACTAGCTCCTAGAACTGCATAATGTGCAGCTCGAGCCAAGCCTTGGAAGCTTATGAGCAATTTTTGGGGTTAATGTAGAGCCTTGAGATGCATAAATCCGCAATTCACGCTTGGGAAGAGTTAGATTTAGGCCAAGGAAGCCTAGATCTTCCCAATGGCAACATTAAAACGAGAAGATCTGAAGGTGGAAGTCAAGGTGGATGTAGAGCTGAGTGAATGATGATGTATGCAACTAAAACAAGTGCAAGAATCAATCAAACTGAAGAAAAATGAAGAATGTGAAGAGAGTCGCCACAACAATGATCGCTACTATAAAAACTGGGTTATGCATGCGACACTTGGGAAAGACAATGCAAAACTTAAAACATCACTTCTGAAAGCTAAAAGAAATCAAAACACCAGTGGTCATTCAATAAAATAGGTAAAACAACACTCTCACAAGGCAATCAAACAAAAGCGACAAAAAAAACAACAAAAGACTAAAAAATCAACACTTACCCAGAAAGGTTGCGAAGACCGTGCCGAAGTTTCCTAGATATCCGCAAGAATTCCAAATTTCTAAGATCCAATGTGAAAATTAGCTCTAGGGCATACATTAAATAGATTTGGTCGATTTATGGTTTATGATGCAAAGGCCAAAAATATAGGAAAATGTGACACTTGGTAGTATTTTTCAAAAATAACTCAATTGTAACTCTGACTGCTAAAAATAAATTCCTATTTTTTAGGGATTATTTTTCACTTTTTCCTTTTTCTTTTTTAGGAAAAAAGAAGCCATGCAGGCACAAAGATGTTGTGGAATTTCTGAGGAAACTAGACAACTCACTCGCTCATGCACAGGGCAGCCGCTAAGGGAAAGCTTTTGCGAAATTCCTAGGTTGAGTGGCTGAGATTCCCTCTAATGCTCTGTGTAGTTTCCTAGGTGAAGGAAAGCTATCAGCTAACTCTGTGCAGTTTTGGAGCCGAAGGGTCATTACATTCTTGGATTGCACAATTCCTGGACTGAAGGTTGGTTTCCCTCAAGGATTGTGTAGTTGACTAAGGAAAGTGTTATGGTCCTATATTAATAGGATTCATAATTTTGAATTGGCTATAGTTAGTCTTGTAATATTGTACATACGTTTTCTTTTCTGCAAATGTTTTCCATATTAAAAATTAAGAAATGTAAAGAGGGTATGTTCTAAAAGAAATATTAAAGGACAAAAAGAATAAGAAAAGATAAAAAAAGTGAAAAAATATGAACCCCAAACAAAAATAGCTTATGAAAGTCTGCAAGTCTATGTAGGTTTTAACCCCATACAAAAATTACTTGCATACGAATTCTAAAACACAAAAAGTAAACAATGTGAGAGCATAACACATAAAACACATATACACAGAGATTTTCCCCTGGATCCCAAAACCAAGACTACTAGATTGATTTTTCATTATATTCCTTTCAATGTTACAATAGATATTTATACATGTCGAAGCATCCAATACCATGGACTGAAAACCATCGCATCCAAAACCATGAACCAAAAACCATCGTGTCCAAAACCATGTGCAAAAACCATGCACAAAACCATAGGTAGGTCCTCCCAACCTAATATAGGGTCCAAAAAAAAAAATTTGGGGTGCTGCCCTGCGCCCCGTAGAGGGGGGCTGCCCAATCCCCCCTATGACCCCCCCGCTACACAATTGGCACAACGAAGGGGGGGCTTTGCCCCCCCTCTAACCCCCAATTAACTATGTATGGCTAGACGTGGAAATAATATAACACAACCCAATAGTCTAAGTGCCACTACTTTTTACTTTACTATACAAAATAATGGTTGTTTGCAGCTTGTCATAAATGCCACAACCCATGAGAGTCAAACTATTAAATCTTGACCACTTCATGCTTTAAATTTCAAGTTTATAGATAGAGAATAAAGATCGAGCCAAACTGTTTAATCTTGGCAGATCAGTAGTTAAGTAGAGAAATAAAATGTGCTCATAAGCTTAACCTAAGCCATTGGAAGATATAAGGTTAGAATTAGATAGTTCAGGATTTGCTCGCTTAAATGAACCTAATAAAGTGAAGAAAAAATGTTAGGGTAAGTAAAGGGTAAGTAGAAGAAAGGTTGCAGAAGTACATACTTGATTGAAGAAACAACACATTTATTATGCTTAATCCTATGTTTTAGTGTGCAGGAGTAGTCGTGAAAGTGAAAGGATGTTCACAAGTTAACTTCCCCTCATTCCATTTCACCCCCCACTACATACTTACTAATTTTCCCATTATCCCATTATTTCCAAAGAAAATACCCTTTTCCCTTCATTTTCACCCCTGCCCCTTGTTTTTACACATTTCCCTAGAAAATTACCCTCCAAAACTCATTCCTCTACCCGAAAACCCCTTTTCCCTAGTGTGAAACACATTCCCCTTTGATGAAACCACTTTCCCCTTATTAGTTTCCCTATTTTCCATAAAACCCTCTAAAGACCCTTATCCTAAGTTTAGTTCCCCCCCTCACATTACTTTATTAACTCCCCCATTCCTATATTTCCTGACATAATCCCTTTTAACCCACCACCCTAGTGCGATTAACAAATCCTGCCCCATTTAACCTTGGTCCCACTCCATAACCTGTTCATTATATTTTAACCCCCATTTATTCAGTAAATAATTACAAATCAATTGTAATTAATCCCTCGGGCCCTGCAAATCTCTGCCCAAGTTCCCTCCATGCATCTCCACCACGTGACAGTCATATGATCTACCACCCCCCGATTTGACAACGTGCATCCATATTGCGCTGGTTCCCTTGCCTAACTTTACCTGGCCGAGAGCACCCGAAATTAGTGGTTTTTCTTGGGCCCCTTTTGATTACATGGCAGCTTCAGGTGAACTTGCATGCTCTTGGGGAAATACTGCCTGATGGCCAAAAGCTATGCAATGGCCCCCGAAACAACCTCCCTGCCAAAAGCCAAAACCACTCACTGTTCATTATGAAATTTCGCACCAAATTCTAACTATTGCTAGTTAAAAAACTGAAGATGCTCATTTCCACCCTTTTTGATCATTCGCTCTATGAAAGTTTCCTAAGCCTTCCTACGCCACCCTGAGCCTCTGCAGCCAAATTTGACTGTTGATTACCTCCCGAACACAATCCAGACGCCCAATTCATCCATCCAGTGCACAACTGAAGCCAAAGTACTCTCTACAGCTACAATTGAAACCAGTTTGCTGCCTATACCACCATTTCCAGATATTTTGACAAGAAACTAGAATGACCCTCTCAAATTTAAAAATGTACAGTTAATTCAAACGTAAAGTTGATTGAATTTAATTGATTTTCGCTAAATTGAGAGTATTTCACTACCCTTTCACTCGACCAGACTTGTTCAAGCTTCATTTCAAGAATCATCTAGTTCCTTAACTCCAAGAAAAAGTATGAGCTGCAAGAACTAGAGATACCTGAGAGGAAAAGTACACTTTTGGAAGTTAAAAGAGTCCTCACTAAGAGGAATTTGATGTTGAACTTGGAGGATAAGTATCAAACCATGCAACTGGCCATTGACGGGTTCATGGTTAAGCTCGAACTTTTGAGGCAAAAGGGATTACCAAATCCCTTAGTTGTAAATGATAAACTAATGACAGAGGAAGATTACAATAAGAAGATCAGGGAAGTGGCCAAAGATTAGGTAAACACTTCATGCATGAAGGGTATACCAACAAGCAAAGTATTATACCAAACTTTTGAAAACTTGTTTTACGTCCAACATTAGGTAAAAAACCTTTTTGTCAATAAGCCTACTTTTGCCAAGTATACATAGGCAAATGAGATATATCGAAAAATGCTCAATATCCAATTACTAGATGCTGAGACATGGAAAGAAACTCAATGATTTACTGTGGGAAAATACATAGTAAAAATATAAATGTACAGTAAAAAGTAAAAGAGCACGGTAAAAGGATATTGACAGGTCAGCAAGTTCAAAGCATTTTAGATGAAAGTGTATCAGATGAAAGCTCATAAGTAAATATGGCATCCAGCATAAAGACTAAACATCCAAGGAGCTTAAAGGGCAAAAGATCAAAGACTAAAAGACAACAGAACCTGAATAACAGGGACAACAAACAACAGCTCAATAGCTGTCTCTATCTTCTTGCATGAAGATTTTTTCTTTTCCTAGATTAGTTATTAATGCAGTTTGAGATATTTTGTAAACTCTTTTTGTATAAATAATTCATAATTCAAGGTATTGGGTGTGGATTGCTATACACTTGTAGAGTTATTTTGATCTTAAACCTAAGGGTGATTGTACCAACTTTCAAGTCAACAGACTAGAGTAAGTAATAAAAATATTGCACTACAAGATTCATGAGATGAGCTATTTCAGTGAAGTATCTTCTTTGCCTGGTTTTGTTACCTTCTTAAGTGTTTCATAGACTTAATTGTTTTCTAAATTTGAATGAATTAATTGGAAATCTAACTCAGAATTTGTTTAAGCACACTCTATTTTACACAGTTAGTCATTTATATGTTTTCCTCTGATACTCAGATTTGAGAATCCTTAATTTCTCTCCCATCCCGATTGATCTCTTTCACTTCTCTCCATGATCCAGCATAGGGAACCCTTAGTTACTCCCTGGATTCGATTGGAAACCATATCACCTTCAAGCCTTTGAGATTTGTAGTAACACCTCTATCTTGCCCTCTAGAAACTATTTTTAGAAGTTAATCCAGTCTTGTTTGTCTAACATTTGACCCCATAGCCCAATGGTAAAAGACAACCCTTTTCATCTAAGTAAGTGATCCCACCACCCAGATTCAAATCAAAAAACTCCAGCACAATCATAACTAGCCTAAAATTAATTAACTAAAGCAAAGTTAAATAATAAAGAGAGAGCCCTCTCTGAGATTATGAACGCTAGGTCTTGATCTCCAAAAGTGGTTTGTGGTTACCTCTATCATTTCTTTTTCTGACAACTTTGAAGAAATTTTGGAGTGATAACAGAAAGCATGGAACCGGGTTAAAACCAATTCAAGAGATCTACAATGGGTTAGATAGAAAAGAAGGTTAGAAAACGCAAGTTGTAAGTAGAAGATAAAACTCAATTAAAATACAAATACCTGGGTCAGCGTAAGATGAGTTGCTGTGATTTTAGGAGGGAGGCTCCAAAACGAAGCATAGGAAAACGTTTTGAGGGTGGTTGTAGTTGGTACAACACATGGTGCAACAAGTTGGTTATACTTTGTGAGTAAATTATAAGATTTCTACACACAACTGTAAAGAAACCAGGATGAAGGGCATAATTAGTATTTTCATTAAGCTTGAAGAGGGCAACAAAATTCCCAAGATCACAAATTTATTCAACAATTATTACAAAGGTTGTAAATGATGGAGAGGGGATGCATATTCCAACATATCTTTTTGAAAGTTTAAATCACTATGCAAAGTAGATCTTACACAAGTTTCCAAAAGTGCTCCCACTGAGGTGCATGGTTAACCATGATATAGAGCTAGAGCTAGGACTACAGCCACTGTCAAGAGCTCCTGACCACTTTTCTAGGCTAGAGTTGGAGGAGTTGAAGCGAGAATTGACAAAGTTGATTAATTCAGGTTTTATATGTTCTTCATTGTCCATGTATCATGGCCTAGTTTTATTATAAAAGAAGGATATAATAGAACAACACGTGTGCCTTGATTACAAATCATTGAAAAAATAGATAGTGAATAATCAATATCCACTAATGCTTGCAATATGTTGTTTCAAGAAATTGGTGAAAACCAAGGTGTTCTTAAAGTTGGATTTGAGATGGGTATTATCAATGGTACATTGTGGAGGGAGGTGAGGTAAATATGGCCGTGGTGATGAGGTATGGGAGCATTGAGTTCTTAATGATCCCTTTTGACATATGTAGTAATCCAACCACTTTGTTCACTTTGATGGATGATATTCTCCATCCCCTTTTTAACAAGTTTGTTGTGGTGTAGATAGATTGCATTGTGTTGTACAATGAGTATGGAAGAGTACAAGCAATAATTTGGTAGAATTCTTTGAGGCACCAAGGAGGAATGAATACTACTAGAGGAAACCCAAGTATATTTCTGGGTTTACCTGAATACCATATCTAGGTCATTTTATTGGACATGAATGTATCTATATGGACACCACAAAGGTCAACGAAATTGAAGGATGGGACGAACCACACACTGTTCATTATTTGAAGCTCTTCCTAGGGATGGAAAAATACTACAAGAGATTTATGGAGGGATATTCCAAGGTTGATGCGATGCTAATTGATTTGTTGAAAAGGGAGAGATCATAAACATGGATATATAATGGAAGGCTTACATCTAAGGAGCATAAATGGAAGATTACTTAGCTCCATTATTGAAGTTAGAAGACTTTGAATGTCCATTTAATGTATGGATAGATGCAATAGACATTTCCATTAGACGAGCTTTGACACAAGATGAGCAATCATTAGGTTTTGAGAGAAAGAAGTCATAGTATTGGGAAAGGAGATACCTGGTTCATGAAAATGAGATATCAATAGTAATGCATTGTATGCATGTGCCAAGGCATTACTTGTTGGACAACACAATTTTGGTCAAGATAAATAACATTAAAACGAGCTACTTTGTGACTCAACTCATGCTATCCCTAAAGAAAGCACATTGGAGAGACTTCTTGGCCGAGTTTTACATGTCTATTAAGTAGGGGTTGGGTCAAGTCAATTCTATGTCAACTTCCTTGTGTAGAAAGGCACAACTTGTTGCACTTCGGGAGGAAGAGTCGCCTACACTAGATGGGAATCTGATTTAGATAGTGGAGTTCTAATGATCAATTTGGTATGGTTTATAAGTTGATCCAACTATGAAGAAAACTATGATGAAAGTGAAAGAAGACACACCAAAGAAGTTTTTTATTAACGACAAACACTTGTATTTTGGTGATTAAAAATATGTGCCCAAGTTAAGTAGTCTCTGTAAAGATCTCTAGAAGGAATGTCATGACTTGCCTTGGCTTGGCCACTCAAGGCAATGTAGAGCATTAACATTGTTGAAAATAAGATACCTTTTGGAGCATATGAGGTGAGACATTAAGGAGTACATCTAGACTTGTATTATTCATCATCAAGGAAATCCTACTATGAAATTAGCACAAGTCTATTGTAGTCTTTACCAATTCCGAAAAGATTGTGGATGAGTGTCTTGATGGTATTCATCACACAACTTCCTATGGCACAAGAGTATTATGTGATTACGGTCATGGTTGACCATTTTTTAAAATATAACAACTTAAACTTTGAAACGTGAATTGCAAACTCAAAACGAGAACTCTAGTAAAAAAACCCCCAAAAAAACATGAAAAACAACCTGAAAATGAAAAATGTTGATGCTGGAATAAAGTTTGTTTTTTTCAACATGTTTTAATGATGGTAGTAAAATCCAATAAAAACCATTTTTTTCGGAGATAAAATTTCAACATTTTTTTCACAATGACATTAAGGATAAAATGTCATGACTCATAAAACACTTAAATATTTTGTAGTTTTTCAACCATGGAATTAAAGCCAAAGATCATGACTACAAAAAACCTTAAGTTTTCAACATATATCAACTGTGGCATTATGAAACTTTTCTATGACTAATTTGTTATTTTAAATGAATACCTAAATGAAAGTCATAGTACGAAGAGTATTTTTTTTTTTCTCAAACTCTAAAAGTGTAACAACTTCAAAATCTTACCCTAAGACAACATGACACATTGCAACAAAAAATTAAAATTAAACCATCAAATTGAATGGTTCAGTGTAGGTGGACTAACCCATTCTAACGAAAGCTTAAAGACTAGCCATTAAATTGACACATTGTGGGGTCAGACTCAATACACTATAATGAAAACTTTAAAATCAGCTATCAAATTAACAGATAATGGGATAGAGTTGCTAGTCGAGGATCAACATGGACCCGACAAAGAAAAATAAAATCAAACAAAATAATAAATAAATAAATAATGAAAAATAGAAAATAAAATAAAAATAAAACAATGAAAAAAAAAAAAAAAACCAACATGTTTAAAAAATAATAAAAAAGTGAACCATATATATATATTAAAATATGAAAGATGTTAAAAACAAAAAGAATCAAAATAAAATTTTAAAAATACAAAGAAGTTATTACTAAAATAAACTAAAGAAAAATTAAAAAAAAATTATGCAAGATAATAATAAAAAAATAAAAAATGAATATCATTAAAACAAATAAAAAAAGTAAAATTAAAACAAAAACAAATAAAAAAAAGTTAAAACTTAAAACAAAAACATTAAAAGGGAAAATAAATAAATAAATAAATATTTAAAAAAATAATAATTGAATCATAAAAAGATTAGAAAACATAAATATTAAAAAAAATTAAAAATTGCTCGCCATGGCCTCACCCCCGTCGTCCAACGAGCCTAGGGGGTGGAGGCCCGATTATCGGCATCGGGCCTGCATGTCTTGGGGCCTTTTGGGCTATGGGAGGGTGGGGGGCAAGGTGGCAGGTGGAGCTACATGCAACACCCTTCCGCCCCATTCCCGCATGTCAACGGACTCCACGGAGTGGAGGCTAGATTATAAGAATCAACCCTCGAGGTTCACTAGGGAGTTTTGGACATCTTTGTTCAAGATTTTTAGTATGAAGTTGCTGCAAAGTTCCATTTTTCATCCACAGATGGAAGGGAAGATAGAGTTCATCAACAAACTACCGAGGATTACTTTTGACATTATGTGAGAGTTGATCCGGTGAATATGATAAATTGGCTAGATGTGGAACAATTCAATTATCACTTGCAAAAGAGTTTACTGAAAGGTTATAGTCCATTTGAGTTAAAAAACGAGCAGTGACTTGTGACACTACACTTGGTTACGCAATTGTACTATGGAAGGAAACCATTGGCCTTGGGGTTCATGATGAATTGGTAGGACACGTTGGAGTTACATCGAGTGCATTTGACTATTGTGGTTGATAGGATGTAGTAGTGGAAAAAACATGAGAGACGTGATGCATAAGTTTAGTGTGGGAGATTTGGTCTTTGCCAGGTCGAGTGAGTAATAGTATGTTCCAACAACTACGATGTCTTCATCACTAGTGTGGAGGTTTGAGAGCTTGTTCAAGGTTATTGAGAAGATTGTGAGTGTCACAAACGATTTGGAGTTTTCATTTCTCTTGAAGGCTCACTAGCCTATCTTCAATTTCAGTTAGCTTAGACCATGTTATGTCTTCATCACTGGTCTAGAGGTTTGAGAGCTTGTTCAAGTTATTGAGAAGATTGTGGGTGTAACAAACAGTTTGGAGTTTTCATTTCTCTTAAAGGCTCACTAGCCTATCTTCAATTTCAGTTAACTTAGACCATGTTGAGTTAATGTAGATGGCCCACGTACGTAGAGTTGAGCAACTGCATGTACCAACATTGATTGCTTTTTTACCAAAGATAGAGGTAGATAAGATTTTGTCATACACAATTTTAGATATCAGTAGCAACCAATAACATGAAATTTTTTTCCATAGCAAGAATGCACCCGATAAAAAGAATATTGAGATTTTTGAAAATAATTATGGAGATGAAGACACAAAACCCATGATTTTGAGAAAAAGCATCATGGATCTCTTACACCAAGATTTCACATGGTTGTAATCACTTGTGGTGGGAGAAGATGTAAGACCCCTACAACCAAGTTTGGGAGAGAAATTGTCTTCAAAAGTAGTGAATGACAATAATAGCGTAAATGAGAAAGGAAAAGCCGGTCCCAAATCCTTAACGATACTTTAATATACAATTTCATAATGTCCCACTAAACAAAGAAAATGACTCTTTCAACTATTTAATCATGAAAATCTTAAAAAATTCATTGATGATATATTGTCACGCACATTAAGTTTACCATATTATGTGATTTTTAAATAACCAGATTACTTAATTTGACGGACACAAATATTTAATATTTAAGCCTCTTATACCTCTAAACTTTTTAATTTTAAAAATAAAAACATTTCATGGGATCTTATCAAGTGATAACCTGTCTCCAAAGTATCTGATGACCATTGAAGCTGCAATCATCTGGACTCAGGAGTAAACCATGAGGGACTTACTATTATGTTTGTACAGTGGAAAGGGCACTGTTCGATACAATGATTAATGCTCGTGGATTTATTATTTATAAAAATAAAAAAAAAAAAAAAAAAATTAACCAAAAAAAATTCTCGAATTGTTATTACTAACCACCAAATCCTTATAGAAACGGATTTGACGTATTAGTTGGCTAATCGAATCGAACTGCCAAATCAATTCGGCCGAACTTGGTAACTATGGGCCTCAAACCGGAAATCTTCGAGTGAAGGGACCGGGAGCCTTCGGCACTCGATTCAGCTATGCCTCGACATGGTGTTTCGTGGGTTCTGGAGGCACGGCCAAGTAGGTATTAGCTCTAGGGTTCTTAGATATATGCTCTATATGTTATTCTTTATAGAAAAGCCATAAAAAAAATGTAGCCCGACGAAGAAAACAATCAAATTTGGAAAAAAATAAAAATAAACTCAAAATGCTTTGGAAAGAAATGAAAGAGCCGTCTTATGGGACGATACGCGGAAATATGTGATTATGCTACCATATATGTTATTGCAGTGATCGGATAACTCTGCAGACAGGACATTGTAAAAGTAGAAGTGCTATCTGCAAAAACTCATAAAACTAGCTCCACATATAAAAGGTATTGATCTAAAATATGGACATTGAAACAGCGATAACCATTGGTCACGGATACAGTTCATTCAAACATGAGCTCAAAATGTCATGCAAATTTCCATGAATTCAATCCCTTCGTACATATTCTATAAACAAGAATAAGATGTATACAGACTTTCAATGATTATAGCCTACAACCAAGGTAACCTTTTGATGGATTTATATCAATTCGAGCACATATTTTATGTTTCAGAGCAAGAAAAACATGTCCCGAAATACTTGAGACTGGAAAACCCTTAGAAGGAAAAATGCAATACAACTGTGTAAGTAAATTTAGGTCTGCCACTTAATATAGATGACTGATGAAAATCATAATCACCCCCACTATTTACGAAAGGAACCATGATGAGACGGCATAAATTGCCAGATGGAAATGATTTTTGCACAAAATATTAAAATTCAGAAGCCGCCTGCATTCTGTGGATCTTATCATCCATGAATACTAGTACCTCCAAATCCTCGCTTGAATCCGTTTCTGTCTTGGAATCAATCGACGGGGCGAGAAGAATTTCGGGCTCTAATGGCTGATCCATTGTCTCTAAATCCACGCATGTATCCTCTTGGGTCTTTTTATCGAATGAAGGAGCGAAAGGAAGTTTGCAGTCTAATGGAGGTTCCAATATCTCCAAGTCTCCTTCCAGTATTCGCACCACTGTTCCCATTGAAGGCCTCAGCGCCCTGTTGCTCTGAATACACCACAGCGCCGTCTTTATCACACGACATACTTCTTCCATATCCTGTTGGCTATTCAGTTTCAATTCGCTGTCAATCAATTCATCCATCTTTCCTTGTCTCGCCTTGCCGAAAGCGATAGATGGAAAATACCAATTTTCTGAATCCCGGGAGTTATCCACGTTCTTACGCCCTCTGACTATTTCCAGAAGCACCATCCCGTAGCTGAACACGTCGCTCTTCGACGTGATTCCGGTCTCCCAAAGCCACTCGGGCGCCATGTATCCGGGCGTCCCTCTGACCCCGGTCACCACACGGCTTTCCATGTCTCTGTTCAGAGACCTCGCCAGACCGAAATCGGAGACTTTGGCACGAAAATCCTCATCCAAAAGAATGTTCTGAGGTTTGATATCAAGATGCAAAATACAAAGTCTAGATTCATCGTGCAGGTACGCAAGTCCCCGTGCAGTGTCGAGCGCGATAGAATATCTGGTCTTCCAATCGAGAACCCTGTCTGAGCCGAACAGCCATTTATCAAGAGACCCGTTGGCCATTAATTCGTATACCAGAATACGATGGAGTCCCTCTACACAAACACCACGTAAACTCACGAGATTTGAATGATTAAGGGACGATATTGTGGTGACTTCTGTATAAAACTCCCTCTGCCCTTGGCAGGCCTGATCATGCAAACATTTCACGGCCACTACAGTACCATCTGTTAAAATTCCCTTGTACACCTTCCCGAATCCTCCCCTTCCAATCTCATTGCTGAACCTGTCGGTGGCAATCTCCATAGCCTCGAAACTGAATATTGTCGGAAGACCAATGGCATTGGCCAGAAAATTTCCATCCAATTCATCAAAACCTGCAATCCTGTTGGGACGAGAGTTCTGACCGTCAGACTCATTAGCAGGAGGTTGTTCTTTTCTCCCTTTCTGCCATGAAATTACAGAGACAACAAACATCATGACTATGACAATGGGAATGCTATACAAAGCCTTACAAAGGAAGTAGGTAAACAGACTAAACAGAAAAACCAGGGCATATAGCAGCAAAAGAGTTGTCGGGTGCTCTCGAACTATTTTGATAGCGCTTGATGGTATGCAAGTACTGGAATTCTGATCTGGTCTTTGGGGCGAATCCATTCATCACCGTCATTTACATACAGCATCCCTATTGGCTAGACTTCTTTCTACGACATAACCACTCAAGCTACGCAGCCGATGCTATGCCGCAAATCCATTGATCACCTTCATTTACATACAGAGATTCTGTTAAACGACCTTACTTCTACTAGATGAGAATACAAGCTACCCAGCTAGAAATGATAAGTATAAACCTGTGTTGCCCAGACATTATTATTCCTGTTGGGACGTAACGCGCATCTCCATTTTTAGTCTCTCGTGAAATTATGACCCCTTCAACTGAACCGGAAACGGAAGTGTCGAAAACTGTGGAAATTTTCACTTCCCGCGGTAAATCACGGTCTTGGTCTTACGATATCATAAAACATGTCTCTCTCTGTCCTTACAGTTCCAACATTCGACAAAACACAAGTCAATCCATGCATTCTTCTGAAAAGTACGGGTATACGACCCCAAAAAATCCGAACTTCGCATTTTTCTCTTAAAAGAAAGTGACAATTTTTTTTTTTAATTTATGTTATGAGTTTGAATTTAGTTTAAATATAAAATACGAATACAATTTATCCAAAAACGATATCCTATATCATAAAAATTGAACAAAATTATATGAACCTTGAACTACAATTAATTTTTTTCATTAAAATTTTAACTTGATAAAAATTAAACCCCACCTACTAATTAACATGCAATTATATTTAATAACAAAAAATTAATCCATATTATCTGAGGATTAATTTAACGTACAAAGTTTGATAAGCAATGTTATCATTGTGGCTTTGTAGTCGTCCCTTTCACCTTCTTGCCACAACCTGTCAAGTTGGTCATTTAGGCAACTTCCATGTCGAACCTCTTCCGTGCCAATCATTACTAATGACTGCTGGCTGTGGTGGGTATATGGTGGGGTTAACTCCTATGCGAACGTCGTATTTGATTTCTGTTGGGTGTCTTTTCTCTATATTGAGTAACAAGTCAACCTTAGTGTATTTGGTCAAAGTCTACTTGACATTAATATTATCGTCTTTTCATTGATATTTTTATTTGTCAAACTCATTTAACATAATTTTTAATTTGTTTAGTTAATTATTGCAAATTATTATAAAACTTATATTAATAAGCATAAGCATCGGAATACTTATTTTATAACCCATTTTGGATTTGCTAAAATTTAAAGAATTAATTAAAGTATAATTTTTATTATAAATTATTATTGTGATTATTATTATATTTAAGTCTTAAGGGTTAGTTCAAGTAGTCTAAGTGAGATTTGAAGTTTTTTGATATTGTTGTTAGTTGTTTTTATCATAGGTTTTACTTTCTAGGGTAATGTTGAGTATGCATAAACCATGAACGTGTGCATGCTCAATAGACTCGTCGTTTATGAAAGTAAGGATATTGCAAGTTGGACGGGCTTGTGTTGCGGTTAGTCTGGTGTGCTAACTTGTAGGGTTTGGGACGCTTGAGCATTGCCGAGTAGAAAATTATTCTGTTACTAATCGACACTAGAGAGGAAGCTTTTATGTACTTCCTCGTTGTGGGAACCAAGAGGGAGTGGAGTTTTTCTTTCACTATTTTGGTAATCACTTTGGCCCTGCCTCTTAATCCTAGGAGGATTGTTATAACTAGAAGTCTCAGTGTGGAATTCAATGGGGTTCTTTCAGCTTACAGTGGTATTTGTTGTGTAACTTTGTCCCCTGGTTGCATTGGAGCTAGGGGTAGGAATTCAAAGCATTGGGCTCTTTGCCTCTATTCGTGGGTCTATAGTTCCATGGACGTTTGGTGTATAGTAACCAAGAAGCACCCTTGGGTTCCAGGGGGTATTCTTTTTGTCACCCTAGTGGATGAATGCATGGTGCCTAGTAGTACTTCTAACGCTAAGCTTTGAAGTTGAGTTCCCTTGCCGATTCACAACACTTGGATGGGTGACCATAGCTGGTCTTGGTGGTCTGATTCAAATGGATAAATTCTTAGGCAACGGGGCATTCTTGGCGTGACCCCTTGTCTATCCGAAAGGTTTTGGACGACAGGTGGGGGAAACAAAGGGTGATGGGGGTGATGAGGCTGCTTTTGAGGGAGAAATGGCTGATGACCTCATTTCGTCGTCTGTTTGTGTGCATGTGCCACCATCTTTGGACTCTTTGGACATGCAGCTTTGAAGTGTTACTACACTCTTGGTGGAATTGGGGCAACATAGCCATGAGGATTTGAACAAAGTGATAGCATCCAAGAATGAATTGCAACATAGTCAATGGGAAATCCTTCAGAGACTGGCCTCGCTTAGATGGAGCCAAAGACCAAAAAATTAGCGGCTAGATCAGATTGAGGGTCAGATTGATCACTTGTGATTTCATGTCCACAAGGACCCTATACCTCCAAATATCACTCATGCTCATCAGACATGAGTAATTCCTCCTAATCCTTGATGGTGGAGGGATGCATTTCATGTTCACGAGGACCCTATACCTCCAAATATCACTCATGCTCATCAGACATGAGTAATTCCTCCTAATCCTTGATTGTAGTGGGAGGCATTTGTATTATCTTTGTGTTGTGGGTGTTTTTTGCATTTTGTTTCTCACTAAGATTTAAATTATGGCATTTTTCCCTGGACAATAATTATGGTAGAAGCAAGGCTGGGAGAGAAGTGGAACTCAAGATATATCAATCTTTGTTATGTGAAAATACTAAGAATATTTTAGAATAATCTAGGAGGCTATCGTCTAATTCAGTTGAGAGGCACTCTACAACCCAGTATGAGAAATATATTATCATGGTATAGTTAAAAATAATAAAATAACACTTACATTGACAAATTAAAAATAGTAATAACAAAAAAAAACACTTCAATTTTCACCTAATTTTACATAAAATTTATATAGAGAAATAAAATAATTGAAAGTAAAAAAAATTAATTTACTTTTTATTATGAGGAGATATGTAATTTCTTTACTATTTAATATAGAGATATAAGAGTTGACAAGGAAATGTACAAAAATAAAATAAAATTATATTAAATGAAATATAATTAATGTATGTTAAGTTGACATTAATATTTAAAAACAAAAATATACTTAATAACAAAAATATTTTTTTGTTAACCATAGAACAAATATTTGGATGTTATATATTAAATTAAAAATAACTAAATAATCTTAATTAAAAAATGTTCTTATATTTTTAACTTTCTATGGTGATGCATGTGTAATTATGTTCATTCTTAATATGGATTGCATACATAACCTTTAAAAAAATATTAACATAAGAATAATAACATTTAATGAGAGTTATCAAATATTTCATAATTTTAACATCAATTACATAATAAGAAAGACAAGTTCTTATCCCATTAATAAGTCTATCTATATATAATAAGTAATAATATATTAATAATATATATACATATATAATAAAAATATAAAAACAAATATAAGAGAGGGGATTAGAGAGATAGAGAAGAGAATTCTTATTATTCCTTGCCAGGCAAGACTCTGATAATATATTTTCATGTTGACCATTAGTAGTTGAGCATTGACCAATAAATTTAATAATGTTTAATTTTGAAAATAAATATTTATTTTTCAGTATTATTTAAAAAATTATTTTTCAAACATTTGATAGGACCATAACTTGAAGGTCTTTTTGCAACCTTTGTACAATATAATGCAATGTGGATAATTGTTTTTCATTTATGTCATAATTTATGAATATGGTTGCAACATTAATGCATGACTTTTAGATATTATTTATCAATTAGTTCCTACCATTATTGAAGTTAGTATTTGCATAAAAATGGATAGGAATAAGATATAATAAATATGCTTACTAAGAGTTACTACCCACTATTATTTATGTTTCCCAATTATGTAGGAGTAAAACTATAAATGTATAGACTAACTAGTAGTTAAAACCCACCAAAATTTATGCAGGTCCTTGTGCTTGAGCAATAAATTAATTTAAGTACCTCACATCAAAATTTTTTAATTACCACAATGAAATACTTTAGGATTCTATTTGCCTATTCACCAATGTAAGTTAAAATTTTTAATGCAATTCTTTTCAAAGCATAATTTATAACTTGAATGGTGAAACTCACCCAATTGCCTTGGTTCTTATCTCATTA
>APFE030487163.1:0-14420 GCA_000404065.3 Pinus taeda | reverse complement strand
ATATATATATTCAAAATAAACCACTCACTATTTAATTTAATAACATGGAAGCATAATATATCATAAAGTGAAGTATTTTCATTTATGAATGGTTAAACTTAAATTGAACTTAGTACTCTATTGAATCCCAATGTTTAAATTGTTTTAAAATTAAATTAAGTTTAGTATTATATTAAATTCATAGGTTTAAATTGTTTGGTTTTTTTAGTGGGCTTTCTGAGTTTAATTTTTCTAAAATTTGACAGGAATTTATTGAAATCACAAGTTTGATGGGTAACCTTTACACAATCCAAGTGGCTTAGGGATTTTTTAGGATAGTAAAAAAAAACAATTTAAATAACATAAATCAAGATTTTACCTCAAATTTTTCCAGTGAAAGTCCAAAAAGTCACTAAAGACAACTCTTTTTTAAAAGTGAAAATGGAAAAATAATAAGAAAAATATGGTAGAAATGTCGTGGAGAAAATGGTGGAAAAATATAGATATAATATATTACATTTATATTTTGTACATTATTTCCCCACCTATTTTCAAAATTTAATCATATTCTTTTCATTATTCCTTACCAAGAATAAGGAGAAAAATATAAATACATTATTTACATTTTATCCATCATTTGCCCATTAATAATGGATACTATAGAAATATAATACTATATTTATATTTTTCTCATTATTTTTTTAAGGTGGGGCATGCTTATTTATATTCTCTCAATTATTTTTCAAGCCTTTCTAGTTTGGTTAGAATTTGTTGAAATCACAAGTTTAAGTTTTGAATTATTGAGTGATGAATCCAGGGTGTTGATTCCATATGCTGAGTCAAAAACCAATTTAAACACCATAAATCAAGATTTGACATTTTTTCTTTCCTTAATTCCCACCTAAAAGTGACAACATAAAGCAAGATTTCACCATTCTTTTTTCATATTTAACTTCTCTCTTATATCACACTCTACCCCATATAATATCTTATTTATATTTTGACATTATTGGCCACCCCCACTTTTCAGATTTATTTATTTATTTATTTTTATTTTTATTCTTTTGAATATTGGAAGAGATGTTGTAAGGTTATGTTAGAAAGAAAAAAATAAATTATTTTAACATCCACGAGGCTAAAGATAGCCTATGGGATAGATTGCTTCTTCATGTGCTTGATGTATTCAGCCCTTTTTCTATGAAGCTTCAAAATAAATGCTCTCACTTCTCAAAAAACTCCTTGCTAAATAGATTATCCCAAGAGCTAGCTACCAACATATATGCATAACTTTATATATTGTCTTTGAAGACCCCACATTTTAAAATCAAATGTTTTTATGTTTCCACTTTTCCAAAAGAACAAAAAATGCGACCTCTTTCCTCCCACACTTCCTTTGGGCTTTTTCATCGCCTTGTTTCACAAGGGAGTTAGATGAAAATTAGTCCTTACCTGAGCAATGAGAATTTTCGCTCTCCAAGAGATTTTGGCCTCTATGTATGCTTTTGGTTAATGACTATGAGTGGGATTAAACACTTCAATATAGTCATTTCTCTTTCTTCCTTGCCCCTTATCTCAACTACACTTTTGGAACTTTTCCATAAAAAAGCTTTTATCTCTTTGTTGTTTATGGGACACACGTTCAAGAAAATACCTCATTTACTAAACCATTTGTTATTTTGCCGCATCTAAGTTTTTTTGCTCTTGCACAATCTATCATTAAAGACAACCTTAGGCCTTCTACCGTCTTCCATTTGCTCAATTTTTTTTAAATACCTTATGACTCACACCATAGAAATTGCTTCAATAGGAGCAGTCCTTTTTCACTTAACAAGATAGCATAAGGACACTTTTAATCTTGATTTGTTTGTAATCAAACACTTCTGAATTTTCTCAATTTGTCTCCAATGCATGTCGGATGTACTGCTAGCCCATAGTTCACAACCATAGAGAATCACTAGAAGCCAAGAAAGAGTTTGAGTGGTTTCCCAGTCCCATAACTCTGCCTCTCTACACTTTTCTTGAAAAGCATAAAATGCTTTCCAACCCCCCAAAGTTCTTTTATTTCTACAGCCATTCCAGCTTAGATTTTTCTTCAAGTCAATTTCAAGGTATTTTTAATCTGCAACTTCTTCCAGAATGTTGCCTCCAAAGTAGAACTTATGTTGGTTATGTTTTTTTCTTAGAGAAAACCGCTACTTTCGTTTCACTGATATTGACTTGCATCCCCACACTTCTACAAAAATGCTCAAGGGATAGTAAGTGCTCTTGCAAACCAAGAGCCAATTTAGAAATGAGAATAAGGTAATCTGCATACAAAAGAAGCCTTATAACAAACTTTCCCAAATAGATACCATCACTCCCTTGCAAATTTAACCACTCCTCAAGCTTGTGGATATATAAACCAAAAAGGGTAGGAGATAGTGGGCAACCATGCTTGACCCTGATATCGCTTCTAAAACTTTTAGAAATGCCTGCTAAAGTTCTAATTTTGACTTTCATCTCTTCATACATCCTATGCACAACTGCTCTCAAATGTTTAGGAACCCCAAGTTCCTCCATTTTGTGCCAAGCTTATCCCTTGGAACCGAGTCAAACGCTTTTCTGAAATCAACAGAGAAAAAAAATAATTCTTCCCATTTCTCCCAAAATTTTTCAATGATGTGCCTTAAAGTTATACAATGACCAACTGTGTAATGGTTAGGTCTAAAACCTACTTGTCCTTTAGGACGCTTATCTCTTTCTTTTGCCCACTTGCTAATTTTTTTTTCTAGCATGCTTCCAAATAGCTTTGCAAACAAAGGGTTTATCATGATGGTCCTGTAATTGGAGGGATTATTGATGTCCCCGCTCTTGAAAAGAGGTATTGCTAGACTAGTTGTCCAATATATGGGGAGCCCTTGTTGTATGATGATGTTGAAGATTTTTGTAATGTGAGGTGCAAGAATATTTGAGCCCCACTTTAGATATTCTACTTGGAGTTTATCTAAGTCTTTTTCTTTTCCAACACCCAACTTCTTAATACCCATGTCTACCTCTTGTACCATGAAGCGTTGAGTATCATTGTTGACCAAGGGGGAGGGTCAACTAGGAACCTGCTCATAGAGTTGTCTTGCATAGTAAAACCATTTAGAGTCTGTAATATTATTTCCAATTTGTATCTTTTTCAATTGGAGCTCCTTCCAAAATAATTTGGGATTATTTTTCCCAAGGAAGATTAGTTCTTCCCTCCTTGAAACCTTGAAACCAACCATTTTCTTGCTTAATAACTGCTTGCAAGCTTTGAGCTTTATGTTATCCTTGTTTGACTCTTTCCACATTCTCCTTGCCTTTTTGCATTCCTCGTCAAACCAAGCATTGAATCGAAAGAAATTTGTTTTAGACTTCTTAATTTTTGCTCTTTTGCACTTTGTAAGTGCACATTGAATTAAAATGTGTTAATTCATGATTATGAAGGTTGTGAATTGTAATTTTCTCCTTCTCGAAGAGACTCTCTAGCATCATTTTGAAGGTATTACAATTTTCTGGGCTCAAAAGAATTCTTCCCTATGGGAGATTTTGTTGGACATGCTGAATTTTTGACTCTAATTGCTTATTTCCAATCCAAGAGAAACATAAACAAATTGGCCTGTGATCTGATTTCAAGTTCCACATTTGGTCTCCAATCAAAACTTCCTCCATTTTCTCCCACATACCATGCAAGAAAATTACATAATCTACCACACTTACTCCATTGTAAGTATTGCAAGTGAAACTACCACACTTTGCCCATCTAGTCAAGCCATTACAAATGACTAAATCAAGGCCCCATGTAGAGTATGCAATTTTTCACCAAAGAGATTGCAACCCTTGTCCTCTGAAATTCTTTCCCACTGATGATTAGTTTCTTCTGTAAGCCAAATAGGGTCACAATCATGTTTACAACAAAGAAGGCTAGCTTGCTCACTTGCAGTCCTAGCATTGAAATCACCTACGATAAGGACTTCACCTAGCTACGAATATGTTGCAATATCCTCTTTTAAGGCTGAAAATGGATCTTTGTGGTCATGTCCTCTACCTTTGTAGATTTTTGAAACCCGTGGCGCAAAATAGCATGCTGCAATTCTCATGTGGTTTCCATTTTCTGATATTTTAAACCAAATGAATTGCTTATTTGAGTCTTATTTTTCTAACTGAATGAGATGACCTTATTTTTTCCCTTACTAAAATTGTGACACACTGTGCTCTTTTCCATTCCTTGCTTCGTTGTTCCACACTGCCATCTTCCAGTATCCTTCAAACAGAGATGTCTTGCACCCTTCATGCTCATGTGTTTATATAAGGAAAATTATGTCTCTAACTTCCACAATAGGCCCTAACCCAAGTCCTCGTCTCCATGGGTAACCTCTACAGTTCCAACAAACTAATCTTAAGGAAACTTGGGTATGACTTGATTGCTATTTATTTTGACATGCAAGACTCACATTTGAGTCTTTGTCCCTACTTTCCCATACTGACCTTGCTTTTTGATTTCCTGTTGAAGAGTTTGTTGCCTCTTCTTTATTACCATCTTGCTGCTCTCTTTTGGAAGGAGGTCCAAATTGCGCTATCAAAACTTTGCCTTTATAAATCCATGCTCTCTTTCCTTCATCTCTTGCTGCCCTAAAATTTAAAATTTCACCCTTTCTTTCCTCCTGTTGTTTTACAGTTGAATCTTCTTCTAGGAAAAAACAAGAACCCCTCAAGAGATGTTTCTTGCTTAGAATGATATATTTATCATGCAAGCTAGGCATATTGACTTTTATGGGCCTCGCTCTCTCCCTGTTAAACTTACCCACCCTCCATGCTTGGCATATTTGTCCTTCCATATCAACTTGCCTTTCAAGAAGTCTCTTGCAAGGTCAAGAGTACATTCATTTTTCCCATAGTTATGTGATGTTACGTAAACATTTTGACTTGGTCAAGTTACATAACAATAACAGTAAAAATAAACATAAAATACAAAAAGATATATATATATATATATATATATACACCAAGTGCCTAGAGGGATCAAATCTCTTAAGGTCCAAACTTCTTTTAGAGTGACAAGAGTTTTGATCCCTTTCCACTCGTAGATCCGGAATCAAGGTGAATTTAGGCTGGTATATAATAATAATTATGTTGATAGGAGTGTTCTAATTCATCGAAGTCACTTGGGGATCACACCCGGTGATGTGGCGTGGGGATTGCACCCGGCGTGAGGCACACGAGCCCCTAAAATTACTAGATTGGTTGAAAATTTTCTTACCTGTACTTTCTTTAGCTTTGAAGGGGAATTTTATGAACAAACTTGTGGTGTCGCCATGGGCTCCCCCTTGCCTTTGTACTGTTTAATTTGTTCAGGGAGGACTTTGAATCTAAAGGTTTGGCCTTGAATCAATACAAACCAAAGCTTCAGAAGAAATTTGTGGATGACACTTGTGTCATCTGGCCTCATGGTGAGGAAAGGAGAATGTCTTTCTCCAACATTTTAATAATGAGTCTAGCTCCATAAAGTTTACCATGGAATGCGAAACCAATGGGAGTGTGCCTTTTCTTGATGTCCTTATTTCAAAGAAGGATGATGGTTCATTCTCACACCAGGTCTTTCGGAAGAAAAATCACACAAAACAATATCTTCATGCTAAGTCACACCATCTCCCTACTCAAAAGATGGATGTTCTCAACACTTTAGCTACTCGCGCCTTTAGAGTTTCTGATGATAGCCACCTTGATGGTAAGAAAATCCATCTCCTTAATGTTTTAAAAAGTAATGGTTATATTTGCACCAATGTCTCAAGTCTTTCCTTAAAGCTCACTATGGTTCTAAGATTAAGAAAGAACCAAAGGATTAGATTTCTCGGGTGCACCTTCCTTTTATCAAGGGAACCACATATAATATTGTGAGGATCCTAAGAAAGCACAAGGTTCCCTCAAACTTTAGGCCTCTAAATGTCATTCAAAATTCCAATCTTAATAACATGAGAGTAAAATGTGTATTCAGTACCAATTATTTAATATAACTAATTGAGACTCGTTGAAATGTGGGGGTAAACTCCGACCCAGTACATCATAGTGTACAATGCACTCCATCAAGAATAAGAATTTGAGAGAGTGGGCCCTACAATCACACATGCCCCGTGGAAGTGGAGCTAGATGAATGTAAGGCTTATCATTCATTTATGGATGCCCTTTCTTAATAACCAAATGAACACCCATCTGATATGGATATTTGTGTGGGTGATTTTATCATGGTTACAAATTTATTATAATAATAATAATAATAATAATAAAAATTAGTCCTATATAACTGCTTAATACACCATTATACTAAATAATAATAAACTAATTTAACTACATTATAAAATTGAACATTAATTAAATCTTTCCCTAAATAGTATTGTGTACAACTAACTAAGTAACTCTATTAAAGCCGACACGTTTGTCCGAGCCCCAATTCGATGTACATTGTTTTGGCCTTTCAGCCGAGTAGCTATATAATACTCATCCAACTCACAGCAATTTATCGCCGCAGCTTCGCATCTGATAGAATATAAAGCTCAGTATTGCTGGTTTTCTTATTTGAAGTTTGGCTGTGGTAAAAATCATTGTGATTCTTGAAAGAAGAGATGGCTTCGGATCCAAAATCCCAGTACCAGCAAGAATTTTACTTCGTTGCATATCCATTTCTGGAGTTGCCCGAGTTGAAGTCGCTCGAGAGAGAGTGTGCTGAGAATCGTAGGGTCCGCTCTGAGATAATCAAGAACATAAGAGCCACAAGGGTAAATAAAATAAACTTGTTGTTTTAAAGTTTCAGCATTTTGCACTGAGTCCAATTATAAGAGTTAGAGTGGAAGCTACTGTGTTTAAATTTCCTAGTCATTAGGGTTTTATACAATAGTTAAATGGAAGCTATAGTCTTCAGTCCTTTTTTCGGTAGGGTTTTGTACAACAAATATTTGTACGAGGTCAATATTAGTGTTAAAAAAGGAAAGATGGTTAAGTACGAAAAAGATAGAAATATTTGAATATGCAGACTGTCTGATTTGGTCTGGGTCTTACCCAATTTTGCATTTTGAACAAATTAGCCGTAGGTAGGTAAAGTGGACACACTGAATTTTAATATAAAAGGCTTTGTTGCAGGCAAAGCGGAGGGAAGTTGTGGAGAAGTTAAAGCCTCTCTTCGCTGAAGAAAAGGCCTGCAAAGAACGCTGCAACGAAATAAGTAAAAGGTTATCGGAATTGCAGTTCAATTTCAAGAACGTGAGAGTGCGAGTAAATGCCGCGAAGACACTAATACATTCAAATCTGAAGCTGAGATTGATCGAGAGGTAGGATTTGTTAGTGTTTGTACCTTCAATTTTCTTTAAAATATTTATAGAACCAAACTCTTTTATCAAATGTTTTCTCTGTGGCTTGTGCAGGTGAGAAAACTGGAGGCTCAAATAAAGGGCGGGCGGAATACACGAGCAGAAGAGAACCACCTGCTGAAACAGTTAAAAGATCTGGAGAGATCGAGAGGACAAAATTTGAGCATTGAAGATTGGAATCTGAAGAGAAAATTGAAAGATATTTGGAATGCGAAAAAAGAGTTGAGGGAACTTGATTTCGAGATTTCCTCTCTGGAAAATGACCACCAATACTATCGTAATTGGATGGACGAGGTATATCCATCTCTACAGCAACTACGGAAGCAGCGATATCAAAACGTAAGTTTTCTACTAAATTCTTCTCTTCTTCTGAAACCCTAAGTATATATATTCTACTAAAATCTTCACTTCTTCTGAATATTTGGGGTCCAGTTATATTTAAGGTGATTTATAATATGTTGATACCGTCCTCCCTTCTTTCAGAATAAACTTTGTTTGCAAATGCGGGCCGAGACGGACGACGCAATATTTGACTACCTCGCCAACCCTAACCCTTCTGCTCTGGAAGACAGATCGAGGCTGGAGGTATCATTCTCTTCTTAATTTCTATTCTTTTCCACTAAGTTGGACGTGGAAGGAAACCTAAGTTGAATATCCACTCTCACTTGCAGGTTGAAAAGTTCATGAGATTATGGAATGCGAATAAAGAGTTCAGAGAGGAATACGAACAGAGAAAGTTGAGAGCTCAAAATGCCCCTTAATTCCAGTGCTGCAAATGGGGACTGACCCGACGTTTACAGTTACTAATATAGCGCGTGTATTCTCATTTATGGCTGTTTGTAACAGCCATAATATGGCTTTGATATTTTTGTGTTACATTTTGACAAACACTGGTACCATTCTGTAAGGGTTCTCTTTTAGGTAGGGCAAACACTGGTTTCAATCGACAAGGGTGGTTTTTTTTTGGGTTTAAGCTATCAACCTCAACCTAAGTCCATCTGTACTTGTTCTTTCCTTATTTTCATGTTACTTGTAACTCGTAGTATGACTTACTATGAAATAATTTGATGAATATTTTTCTTTTGCATCTTAAAGAGGGATCACATGTCATAATTTTATAAGAGAATTTATGGGCTGAGCGTATTAACTTAAAGTATAAATGATAAATTAAATTGTGAAATTAAGAAGCTTTAACATGTAAATTAATTAATGTTTTTTTGAAATTTAAATTTAGGTGAGGAAAAACCTAATAATCCATATTTATTATATAGCATGGCATATTTTATAGAAAGATGGAAATAATAATATTAAACTTTTTAATAACTTTTTATTTATTTTTTCAAAAATAAATACCCCTTATTTTCTTTCCCATAATCTTATTATTAAGGGAGACGACCAAGGGATCTTAAGTTTAAAATCCATGGCCTTAAGAATTTTTTAGTGAGTATAATTGTTGTGTGATGAAGTATATCAAAGGAGGAGAGCTTAACTGGCAATCTTCACTCTTTCAAGTATTGTCTAAACTTTAAAATTCAAGGTTCAAATTGTAACATTTCTCCAAATTCATTATGAAAAATATGAAGAATTTCACAATAATATAGAAAGGGCCAAAATTGGCCATGTTACCAATATTTGTTATATAAATATCTTGAGGTTTCCATGAAAGTGCTTGGGAAGAAGCTTCATGTCTCACGTATCTCCTTGCTACATAATTTGTTTCTTTCATAGGTTTAGAAACTACTTGGTTTTTCTTTAAGGTAGTATTAATAACTTTCCAAGGACTACATAGTAATAACTATTGAATAAATATATTTAACATAGATTATTCCATATATTTATATACTTATATAAAGATTCCTGAAAATATATTAAAATCTGCCATGTTCCTCCCAACCATGAACTAAGTTTCTCAGTAGTATCCTTTGAGCTTTCTCCCAACTATGAACTACCTTTCTCATTAATTCCCTCTTAGCTCCAACTCCTCCATGAACAACTGAGTGGTTCTTTCTTAGTTCACACCTCCTTAACCGTTAGTAGCATCTTATTAATTTATGTGTTTAGGACTAATCTTTGTCTCCCCCTAGCCCTTTCCTTAAATCCAATTGCCTTTATCTCTCAAAATGCTCTTTAAATAGCTTCCACCTATGAAATTTATCTCTACTCAGTATTCTTTTCATACATAAATTCAAAAGGGCTCATCTTGAGTGATGCTTGATACCTATTATTATAGGAAGACTCATCTAAATTCAGAAAGCCCCCCCATTTCATGGGTTAGTTCATTACTTACATGCGTAGTATATCCTTAAGGACCTCGTTAAACCTTTCTGTTTGACCATTTATTTGTGGATGGTATGTCGTGTTAAATTTAAGTTGTGTAAACATTGGAGTAAACAATGTCTTCCAAAATTTGGAAGTGAATTTTACATCCATGTTTGATATATTAGCCTTTCTTATTTTGTGAAGTCTAAAAATTTCTTTCATGGACACTTATGCCACCTATAATTAGTTTGAATGGGTGTAAAATGAGCAAACTTAGACAACTTGTCTACCACAACCATAGTAAAATCATTATAGTTCCTAGTCTTTGGTAATCCAATAACAAAATCCAAGGAAATTTCCTCCCACTTCTATTTTAGTATATGAAAGTGGTTAATAATATTTTTGGGTGTCGATGCTCCACTTTTACTTGTTGACGTTCCTCGAATCTTTCTAGGTACTTGGCTACTTCCTTAAGCACATAAAGGCAACAAGTTCTTTTGTAAGTCCAAAGGAAAGCACTATAAATTTATAGTGTATGTATCACGCATGAAATATGTTTTTGGAATGTCTTCTTCTTTGATCCTTAGCTAGTGATAACGAGATTTGAGACTCCAAAGTGATGGTTAAACCAACAACACATTTCAGTAGGATTCATACATACACATACAAAAAGAGTCTATACGCACATGTGTAATCAAATTGATACATATATCATTTAGGGTAAACAAGATAGCTGAAATACAATATGACATATGCATGAAACATGCTCGCTCTGATATATTAAGAAGTGAAAGTTCCAATCATACAGTACAATCATGATGGACCACTTGTTCGGACACTCAAACATTACAATCAATGTTGCATGCTCCTCCAAAGAGATGTACTAGCTCTGCATTGTGGAGAAGCCAAGGCACGATAGGATACTCCCTAAGCTTTCTCTAAGAAACTCCTATCAGAAGCTTGGCTCACCAAAAGCTTATAGAATGAATTATGAGGTACTATATATAGCAAAGGGTGGGGTGACGCTTGACATTCTCCTTTGTGACTATTCACCTACCCTCATGACTCTTCAACTACTCTATCCACTGTTACATTCAACTATCGACACTTGAACTTCCACTTGACAAGATGTTACATAGATTCTGCACATGTACCCATGTGAGAAAAAATGGCTTGAGCAAGACATGCAAGACACAACTAACAGTGAGACTGTTCTAGTAAGACCAACTCTTTGAGATCCCTGTGATGATCAACGATGGCGAAATGATGCCAAGCTTGGTCGTTTGTGATGGTGTCTTTGCCCTCAATGGTGACATCCTGCTCAAAGTGAAATCTTGCCTCCGTTGCATCCGAGTACATTGATATGGCTCCTTTGTCCAACTCGTTTGACAATGTGCACATCATTGTCTTGAGTGCAGCTGGACCAACAACATAATTATGCATAGTGTTTGTGTTGCTCTCCAACTGTTTGCTTGTGACCATGTGCATCGACTTGTTGGAATACATGTTTAGCTCCATTTGAAATTTCTTCTTTTCTTTGCGTCGATGAGTGTGCCCAATGGGTGGGATCACATGTGTGTTCACAATGAAATCCATGCTCCTTAATACACTTGCATGTGATCGTTAGCACTTCTCACGCTATTTGCTCCATGCCAGCTACTCGGTGGATCCATAACCTATATGGGCACAGTTTAATAAGTCTGTGTATGTTGTGCCTCATACTATGCTTGTTCCCACTACAACTCCTTCTGTTGTCTGTGTATCTCCTATTCTTGTTTGAGTTTCCGTTTCACTACCTACAACTCCTTCTCTATTTCTCTCCCTACCTTCGTGCAATCCTCTCATCGCATCGTCGCCTCATGGCCTCAATCTCCAAAGCTACTTTCATCATAGGTGGATCTCGTTGAGGTTGAAAATTTGTTTCGCCTCTACGATATCAACAACCTTCCTCTTGCATTTGTTGCATGCAGGTGTGCTACCTTATACTGTTGTTGATGGTGCTTCTTGCTGTGACATCGCTGCCATTTGATCTTGATATCCTTGTCCATGAACAACTTGATGTTTTCATAGATAGGGATGTTCATAGACACTTGATTGACTACATCCATAGTTGTGCTCTGAATGGTTTCTTTGACTTTTCTCTCCTAGAATCAATTATATCTTTGCTGCTGAGAGAGAGATGAAAACCTGTGATACCTGGAGACATAGAAACACTCATGACAAGTAATCTACTAGTCAAAAACAAAAAAAAAAACTAAAGGATTGACACACAACATACTTGTGTGACTGTTTGTGAAGATTGTATAATTTTCACCAGGAGGTTAGGATACTGACTGCCAAAACTGTGCAAGGCACAGTCCTAGATGTCAGGAGGCTAACTCACTACTGGAACTATGCAATGCATGCTTGAGGATTGAAACTATGTAATGCGCAATTTCAGTCAGTAGTGACATGCAAACTAGCAAACTACATTACGCAGTTTCTGGGGTCAGCAAGGCATTACCTCCCACAATTGCACAATTCAAGCTTGGAGCTGAGTGCTTGGAGAGACTTGCACAATTTCTAGAGGGAAGGTAGAGAATTCACTTCCAAAAATGCATAATGCTAGCTGAAAAATGCAAGGTCCGGGCTAAGGCAGCCCAGACCCGCCGACGGGTGACTGAAAACATGAGAAGTCTGAATTCATGGTGATATTGATTGTAAACAAGAGTGAATGATCATGCATGCAAACAATAAGGGCATGATTCAGAAAATGGGAAAGCATGCATGTGTGTGAAGTGATTCGCCACAACAACGAACGCTGGTGCAAAAATAGTGTCATGTATGCTACAACAGCGAGATGCATATGAAAATTGAAGCAATGCTTCTATAAGCTAACATACATTCAAATGACATCAAGAAATCATTAAAATCAAGCAGACAACACTCACACAAAGTGAAACACAAAAAACGATAGAAACACAGCGCAAAACATGAAAGGTAGATTGATCCTGAAACAACTAAGATGAAAGTGTCAAAGACTCCTCGATGCAATATGGGATGTTAGAGATGCAATATCGATGTGAGGAATGAGATTTGCAGCTTTCGGTTGATGAGTTTTGATAAGATCGAGGTTATGATGCGCATGCCAAAAATCTAGGAAAAAGTGACAATCGGTAGGAGGTTTCTAAAATGATCTATGCATGTAACCTCTAGCTGCTAAAAATAGATCCCTAAATCTAGGGATGCCTTTTGCATGTTGCCTTTCACTATTTCAAGAAGAGAAACCCACGCATGAAAATTAATTTTTCTTGGTACCAAAGGAAACTGATCAACCTTAAGGCATATGTGACATCCTACCTGACTAAGAGAGGGATTTGTATAGTTTCTGAACTGAGTTGGGTTGGCTGTCCTAGAGGGATTGCACAATTTCTGGGAGGAGTAGGTGACTACTACCCAAAATTGCGTAATTTCTAGGGGGGTTTGGGTTGGCTATCCTAGAGGGATTGCGCAATTTCTAGAAGGAGTAGTTGACTACTGCCCAGAATTGCATAATTCTTGGGCTGAGTTGCAGTGCTTACCAGATTGCGTAGTTTTTCAAAGGAAGCTTGTCTGACTGCTCTACGTAATTTTGGATCTCAATTTCTGGGCTGTGGTGTAGTGTTGGGCTAGATTGCATAGTTTTCCCGAGGAAGATTGTCTCACTGCATTGTGCAATTTCTAAGGCCAACATGCTACCCAACAATTTTGCACAATTTCTAGAGGGAAGGCTGGTTCCCTTCCGAAATTCCACAATTTTCTAAGGGTGTTGCTGAGCCTGCAACTAGCCCAATTCCGGAGTGGCAGCCTGTGAGGGTAGTGAAGCAAACTAACATGCACAAGATGGAAAGCTACTAGAAAACCAATGAAGCCTATGTACTTGACAAAGCAAGACATGCTACTAAGATGGTTGGTAGGGAGGCTCCAAAATAAAGCTACGAGAAAATTTTGGAGGGTGGTTGTAACTGCTACAACACTTGGTGACACACTGGTAGAACTCTGGCTCTCTGAATGGACCTTGTTCGTGAAAAGCAAGTCTAACACCTCTAGAAGTATTGTTAAGTTCTATATTCATCATGGTTTCCACACTTGCTTGATGTAAGATGTAGCAGCGGCCAAGCTCTTGGTCAGTTGGCACACATTCCAAGCCAAGTTAGCATAGTTGTTTCGATTGGGGATGAGGGGTATATTGGTGCACAATTCATATGATCATCAAAGTTTTAGTTTCATCTATGGTGTTGCTCCACTACTAGCAGTCCTTTACAGTACCTCGAAGAAGTCATGCAGGAACACAAGCATTGCTCTGCTGTGAGTGAGCTTAGTCAGTACCATGACGGAGTTATCTACATGACCTCTCTGTGTGGGAATCCTTTATCTTCTTTCGCCTTATTCATTTTTAATTTTTTTCTGAACTTTTTCACATTTTCATTTTTTCATTTTTCATTTTTGGTAACTCTCCATAACACTTATTCATTTCAGAGGCGAAAGAGGGATCTTGACTTATTGAGATCAAAAGAGGTTGTTCCTTTAGAGAATTATCTTATATATACCTTTGAAGTGCTTGTTAAGGTTTCCCCCCTTACCTTACTCAACTTCACTGAGATGCCAAGTATTAACCCAAAAACAACTGAGTAGAGTAGGTGACACTAGTTAGCACGCAAGCATTCTGTTTTCACCAAGGTTCACTTCGAACAATACGTATTTTCCATTGACATATCATGGGTTGAAGACAACAAGTTCTTCATGTAGAGACAGGATGACAAATAACCAAGTATTGATAATTGCACAAGTCCTCTT
>APFE030487160.1:0-12571 GCA_000404065.3 Pinus taeda | reverse complement strand
AAATAAGACTAGCTCAAGCAATGAGAGCTTATCTCTGAGAAGATATGTGGCCTCTACCTGCCTCTGAACTTGATTACAATGAGTCTGAAGGTCCTATTTATTATTTAAAAACATGCGAAAACCCTAAACAACCAAAACCCTAACATCGGGAGATGAAACGCCAAGAGTTAATCAGCCCCGTTGGGATTAACTGGGTAACCAACTTCCTGAGGTTGTAACTTGGTCATATTATCTCTGTTTAGCATGTACAATACCTTGTTGGAATGGTCTCTCTTAGTACTACAGGATTTTCCACCAGCCCTTACCCATGGCTATGTGCTTGTAGTGGAACTAAAAAGAAAAATTGTTTAGAGGGTCAAAACTACTCTGGAAGTTCACGACCCAAAAAACTGCTAAATATAATAAATGCTAAAATAAACAAGGAAAAAATTGAAACCGACTAGAGGTCTAAATGGAATAGGTGGGTGGCCGCCAATATCCACCTGGATCACTATAGTAACCTAGGTTAAAATGTCATGTAATAAAGTTAATAAAGGAAAAATTAATACGAAGGTCATGGGACACGTATTCCAAGTTGAATGTTGTGAAAAAACATAGTGATGGGTATCACTTGTGACTAATTTATGGCTATGAAAATTGGTAAAGGAATTAGAAAATACGGTTTCATTAATTGGCATTTTAGTTATGAAAATTGTGGTAAAGAGGATAAAATGAAGGTGAAAGGTCACAAAATTTCATGTGAGGAAAATTCAAGGAAAAATAGAGGAAAATTAAGAAAATAGAGGCCTCAATGATAAAAAGGCTTCTAAGGTTTACTTCACAACCTTTTTTCAGTTTTAGCTTGGAGCTCTCTTCTGTTCTCTCTCTCTCTCTCTCTCTCTCTCTCTCTCTCTCTCTCTCTCTCTCTTGCACACTAAGAGTTTTCCTGGAGCACTCTTGGATAATTTTGGCATACGTTGGATTTGGAGAAAGAAGGAAAAGGAGAATAAGGAAAGTGCAAGGGACAATGGGATCAACACCTAAAACAAGATTTCCTTACAGGTAAGAGGTTGTATGTATGATCTCCTTATTGGTTTATGGATGCATGGTATATTTATGTGATTATTTGGTTTTGATTTGTCATTGGCATGGGGGATTTCCTAGATTGAAAGTGGTTTTAGCCTTTCCTTTCCGTTTCTTGGATAGCCATGGTGTTGTGGGTTTTTTCCATTTGATTATTTTCTTTTTTATTCTTGTAATTTCTTGTGGATGTGAGTTGGAATAAACGCTATGGAGTCCTGGAACAACTTGGGTTGATTTACTAGTCCCAGAGCTTCGGTTGGAAAATTGCTTTAGAGCCCTTGGTGGGTTGGGTTACTAGTCCTGGAGCCGAGTCGTAGAAACACTCTAGAGTCCTAGAAGGTTGTGGGTTGAGTTACTAGTTCCTGGAGCCCTAGACAACTAAGTAGAAACTAATCTGGTTGGTGTTGGTGATGTCCGACCACGAGGTGCAATCAATGGTTGAGAGTTGATTTGGTTAACCCTTGGTTTGGTTTTTCTTGGTTTATTCCATGAGATCTCACATTCATGCTTGGAATATGACACGGGGGTGATTGGATGAAAGAGATATTTGGTTCAACCCACTCTATGGATGGGTGGTACATGGAAGTCCCTGACTTGGTTATATTTTTCATATGATAATAAGATTTATTTTCCTATTGTATTTTATGGCTACTTGTACTTATTATTATGTGGCTTTGATGATTGTTCTATCATGGTTTATTTGTTGTTCATTTGCTAGTTATATGTTGGTTATATGATGTATATTGTATATGGCTCTTGAAAAATTTTGATTAGTTGATGAATGGTTAATGAATGCATGAGCTAAAAAATGTTATTACAACTATTATGAGAGGCCATTAGATCTTCTTGGTGAATCTCAAATAAGTTTTAGACCCCTGTGTTAATATATGCATTCAAGACCTATAGATTACATGTTTGCCATATGTTTGAAGAAATGAATATCATAGTTTGGCCTAGTTAGGTCAAGTCCTTAATCAAATTTTGTATGAATGGCTTTGCTTTGAAGCCATTTTTAATTTTGGAAAGTCTCACTAAGTTCTGGCTAGTGATCTTGAGGCTGACCTCGAATTTAGGCTCATAATTTGGGATAACACCTTTTGAACTCGAGAAATTTGGTTGCAACCACATGGATGCAGTGTTTTGCATGTAGTTAGAGGCTCCCAACCACATGGCTTCCTTGTTGTGGGTGCGTTTAAGGGACCAAGGTTCAGAAATAGAGGTCTAGCTCTGGGTTTGGCCACCTTGGGTGGTTGTTCAGTGTCTAAGTGAACTATAGCTCCTGTAGGATGCGTTGAGTTATCATTTTGTCAACAGTTATTGACCCCACTTCCTTAATTGGATCTAGGATGTCGAGTCATGTCATAGTAGCTCTTCCTCCCATGTTTACCTCAACAGTCCAATGAAACACAGTAATTGTGGGAGGTGCGATTACAATTGGAACTGTAGATTTGACTTATAAAATTTTCACATTTCAAATGGGGAGGGATTTTCTAGGATGCTAAATATATTTAAATATTATAAAACATAATTTAAATATCAAAATGATACATGTATTTAGAAATAAAATTTAAATAAATAAAAAATACAATTGTTAGATAAATCATATAACCAAAGTCTACTAAAAACATAAAAAGTTTAAACAATTAAATTACATTATAATAAAATCAGCTTTTAAAAATAATTACACTTCATTTATTTTATGTTATTTCTATTATTTCTATAATATGATGATTTAAACTTCCACAAAGTTGAATAGGATGACTCGATCTTAAGAAGGTAAGAAGTTAATCAAAAACATTTACCATTTTATTCCTATGCAAGAAAAGAATCAAGGAAACTATTCTGAGATAGCCATAGATTCATTGACTTAAAACATGAAGAAGATTGATATAGTAAAAAATATTTTCAAAATTAGATTAAATGTGGGTATAAGATGGGAGATGTAAGAGAATATTTTACATTTTCAACCCTCTTAATATCACATAGGTGACAAATTCATTTATCCCATGGTGTTTTGAGAATTAACCAAGCCCATTTTCACTATAAATCTCATGAGAATTAGTTTTTATGATGGAAGTGTTTGCCCCACTAATTTTCCTTAAATTTGGATGTAATAATATTTTAAGAATATCCTTACTTTACAAGATAATCTCCTCCTTTATCCTCCAATGGACAACCAAGATTAGGAACCCTTATGCCATCCTCACTTTGATCGAAGGCAACAATTTTGACTAGACTTGGAAGCAATTTTAGGAAATATCTTGGCTCTCATTTTGCATAACTTCTTCTTATATAAGATACCTAGTCCTAGCAATGCTTCCAATGGGAGAAAGGTTTGCTTCAATCAGGGGGATGGGGTAGGGAGTATTTGCTCAATCTTATTCTACTAGACTTTGGATATATTGTGAACCAACACCTCACATCCATATAAAATAATAGGAATAACAAGAGTTTCAAAAGAGTTTTTTTTTTTCCTATTAACTTAAAATTATTTTCAAGCATATGTCAAACTTTCCAACCTCCATTTTGTTTGTTCTCAACCTTATAATAGATGTTGATTTGTAAACATTTATATAAATAAACTTGCTCCAAATAACTAATGTTATTAATAAAAGTATTTAGATAAATTTTCTATTTAGTTATTGTCCTTTTAATTTTATCACAAACATTAGTCAAATTAATTGTTGCTTTGTTTTTGTGCACTAATTCAATTCACAATTCCTTTTGTTTGTTAGGTAATAGTGAGATGATTGGAACATTTACTTTCCCTTCAGTAAATGGCACCCAAGGGCCTCTAAGCTGAAAAATCACGAGGGATCGCACTTGTCCTAGACCACACAAGCCCTTAACATGGTTAGATATTTTCCCATGGGACTTTGAACTGATGACCTTTTCACCAAAGAGTTCCTTAACAAAACATCTTGTCACTGTCTATTATATGCCCCTGGGAAAATGATAATAAGCTAAATTACTTATCATCTTTATTGTAATTCTTGACCTACTCTATTTTGTTCTTTTGAGTATTGTTTAAAGATTATAGGTTTTAGAAATTTTAGTCTAAATTTAACCAATTTTTCTTAATAATTTTTTTAGAAGAATTTTAAGCATAAATCACATTCGAATGCATTTGTCGACGCGTTTCAAACCAACGAATGTGGTTCATGGTCAAGACAAGTTAAAGAGCCACTAAGTAAACATTGGACGATATTACATATAGTTAAATATTTCAGGAAAAAAAATTGTGCAATAGATTTTCAATTCATACAATATTTCACTCTTAAAACTTAATCAATATTAACCTAGTCAATCTTACATGATCAATAAATAAACATTTGGTTACTCTTAGAACCTAACCGAGCCAATATTTTTTTTTTCTACGTTAAGAGTAACCTAAGTACCCACTGGGATTTGAACAGAGTGACCTAGAGCAAAGAGTGCCTCAATACATAACCCAGCCAATATTACATAGTCACTAAATAAATATTAATTCTTAATAATTTTTATTAACTTTTAGAATTTTTTAATATCAAGTTGGGGTAATCTTAGAACATATAAAAGATTCATTGCTCTGGATCTGCACCCTTTGTTTTTTCGAGTTCTGACCTCATTGCCCAATATTGATTTACTTTCTTGATAACATCCATGCTGTAGAGATCCGGAGATGCCAACAACTTTTGTCTACACTTCCACTTGAATTGATCGATACGGAATCTCGTTATGTTGCGACAAAAGCTCAAGAACATGCTATTTGTCACATTCCAAAACGAATAAATAAATACTCGATGACTAATACATAAATAAAATTAAATATGTAATATTATGATCGTTTCGTCAGCACACCAATCGACCAAATATTTATTTATTTTCTGATATTTGTCTCATTCCAAATGTAATAAATATAATAAATAGATACTCTCTGGCTTTACATTAATACAATTAAATATGTAATATATTATGACCTTTTCCTTAAAATAATTTTTCTGATATTTGTCGCCTTCCAAAACGAATAAATACATACTCGATGACTAATTAAATGTGTAATAATTGTCAAAATATTTATTAATTTTCTTGTTATTATGGAGAAGGCAGGTTAATTTCCGAACGACTTCGTTATACATAGAACCTCATGCAGACAAAGCAGGTCGGAACAAACGCAATGGAGGGAAGCAGAAGATTATACGCAGTAATGTTGCCCTTTTTAGCGCACAGTCACTTCAATGCATTTTTACAACTCTCAAGAATGCTGGCGACCAAGGGCGTAACGGTCATCTACGTTAACTTCCCTTCAAACCTCGAAATACTCCGACCCCGAGTGCAGGGGTGGGAAGATCTGCCACTCTATTTCCAGGATGTATCTGTTCCGGATTCTCCACTGCAGGCGGGCTGCCAGAATGTCAATAACATTTCCCGTGACATGCTGCCGCTCATATTCGATCTCATACAGAAAATGCAGAAGCCTTGGAGGCTCTCATGGCGGAGCTGAGCGGCCGCGAATACTACGAATTGCGGGGACTTCTGCCTCCCGAACGCCTCGTTCTCATATATGACCTTTTCATGGGCTGCTCCGCCGCAGCGGCGGCCAAGTTCGGCATCCGTTCGTTCAAGTTCTTCCCCGCGAGCGCGCTGCTGTGGCTGTCTGGGGAATCGAAATGCTGCGACGAGGGGGAGCCAATGCCGGAGATCGCAGACGTCAGGAGCAAGTTTCAGGTGATACCGGACTTTGTGCTAAACCACGTGGAGCAGCACATGGAGTTCACGAGCCGGCTTGCGAACGGTATCCTCTTTAATACCTTTGCCGAGTTGGAGCCAAAATACATCCGACATTTGGAGAGATTTGGCGCCGGAGGGAAGCCCTTCTGGGCTGTCGGGCCGCTGATTGATGCTTCCGGGAATAACAAAATACGGAGACCCCGGGACGCCGAGATTGTGGAGTGGTTGGACAGGCAAACGCCACGATCCGTCGTGTACGTCGCGTTCGGATCAGAATCGTATATTTCTCGGGCGCAGGTGACGGAGTTGGCACTGGGCCTGGAGGCAAGTGGGCAGCCCTTCCTGTGGGTGCTCCGCCCGCTGGACTCAAAACTCGCCATGGAATCCTCTTCAATGGCGGAGAAGTGGAAAGAGGAGGTGTTGCCGGATGGCTATGAACGGCGGCTTGGGGTTCGGTGTATTATCGAGTCCTCCTGGGCGCCGCAGGCGGCAATCCTGGGACACCAAGCGACAGGGGCTTTTATTACGCACTGTGGATGGAATTCTGCCCTCGAGAGCGTGGCGGCGGGGGTTCCAATGATCGCGTTGCCTCTACATTCCGACCAGCCAGCCAACGCTTTCCTTTTGGTGGAGACGGCAAAAGTGGCAGTGGAGCTTAAAATGAGCGATGGCGTAGCTAAAAGAGAAGAGGTGGAGAGAGCTGTGCGAAAATTAATGGCAGTGGACGCTGCGGCGGTGGAGCTGAAGCGGAGAGTGAAGACTGTAAGTGTGGCAGCGGCAGCGGCCATCTCTAATGATGGGGGAGCAGCGTGGAAGAATTTGGATGCGTTTGTTCGATACTGGTCCTAAATAGTATATTTCTTCTGTTACATTTTTTAAGGGTTTCTTTGACAATGGTGAATTTGGATAGGTTATATTTTTTCTGTTACAATTTTTAAGGGTTTGTTTGACAATGGTGAGTTTGGACAGGTTGGCTTATACATCCAAGGGGAAAGATCACTGTCCGATCAATATGTAACAAATTTCTTTTGGTTTTTAGAAATGGATGATGGTCCACCACTGTGTTAGATTGATTTCGAATTCTAATGAAGGAAATTTTATATGGATTTTGATAATGGATTTCGAACTTTGATGGCGGGGAGTTTTATACGGATTTCGAATTTTAATCCCGGTGAGGTTTATATGGATGTTGAATTTCAATTGATTTAGGAAGACCTAATATTTATGGAAGACTGATTGGAATTTCTTTTTCTTTTTATTATATTTATGTTGAAGGAAAAATCTGATCTTTCTATGAAATTCCCTTGCTACGTAGTGAAACTAAAGTAGCTTAACAATTTTTTAAATGCTTCAAAATTCTCTTGAGACGTAGGTAAAAGTAATTTAATTTTAAATATTTATTAAAATAAAAAATGATTTTATTTGAGTTAAAAGGGAAAATATTGTTGATTTTTTTTTAAATTTCATTTTGTAACTTTCACATATCAATAATAGAAATAATTGAGAACTATCTTAATTTGCTAAGTTAAAACGTTAAAAAAACTAGTAGAATGATAAACATTTTTTAATTTCAAATTAGTTTAGTATATGATGGACAATTTAAGACAAAATGATTTTCATCTTCAAAGATTTTAGTGTTAAATAGGTGACAAATTCTTTCATTATAATGGGTTTTTGGAGGTGACCAACACCGAGATTCACTGCGGGGCTAATGAGAGTTTGTTCTTACTTTGGTAATGCTTATTTTGTTCTTTATATTAATCAAGGCAAAGATGGATGCTCTCATGCTAATGATCACCCAAAAGTGGCAATGGAGCCATTAGGAATGCATAGGAATGTGTGTTTGTTCCTAGGAGTACACACACATATCTGGGCATTAAAGATAGGTAAGCCTCAAACTACCTACTAGGATGCCAGTTAGGGCGCAAGATTGGCATGGCTCAATAGTGTGAACTTGTTCTGAGGGAAGCATGCATGTTTCTAGGAATGTGCACATGTTCTTACCATCACACACACATCGTTGGTGGGACACATTTTTATGCATGCACAACCTATTTCTTCACTATTTTGGACAATGCAATATATTTTCAGTTCTTCTTCAATCAAAATATTCATCCCTGATTTATATAGAGTGTCAAGCCATTGAATTAGAAATTTTTTAGATTTCGAATAAGCGTTCCAATGGAACATCCTTGATTTATTTATTGAAGTTTTGGTTTTAAAACTAAAATAAAATAAAAAGAAAAAATAGAAAAAAATGAAGCACCATATTGAATTTTAGGAGAATTGGTTACCATGGATCTTATTGAGAACCCAAACCTACCATCACCAAACTAGAACTAAGAACAAGAAAACCTCAACCACAAACAAAAAAATATCACTGCTTAAATTGATGCATCCTTGGCTACTCTATGGGTACTTATTTGAGATCTCCATAACCCAGAGAGTTCTCATGATTGTCTCTTGAAAGTTCATTAAATTTAATTGTATCATCCATTTTTAATGCCTAAGGCCTACTAACTAATTTTCCATTATAGGGTTGGGATGTATGAATACTATATACTAATCTAAATAAATTATATCAAATTAGAGACTTGGGCGTTGGCAAGAAAATGTGTTGTCATTATTCATTGACCCATGAAACAATAAACCTTTACTAGGACAAGATATGCATTTGTATGGATTAGTGCACCTATCAACCATTTCGAGACCATTCGATCTATAGGTGTTACCTCTAAATATTCTCAAAAGATAAGGAGATATTTCTCCACAAATCTTTCACTCAAATCTATCAGATAGTGTATGTCATAGTGCACATGAATTCTCAAATCTTAAGGAGAGTACATATTATTCATCTCATCAAGATAAGAAATGCATAATTAAAACCTCCATAAATCGATGAAGTTTGTAGAACCTACAGTCAACCCTAGAGACCTAGCTTTGACCAAAAGATCTTGCTTCTAGCTTCCCAATCCAACTTCCTACATGCATGCAATATCAAACAAAGATGATGTTCTACCTCTGCAGAAGGTTAGCATCTACTAGCAATAATCAAAACCACATACATATAAAAATAGATGCAATATGTGGGAGAATCCATAAATTCTTTCATTAATCAAAGTAGCATAAGTACATTATACCTTGGCATATAGATGAACATCTCCTTGACCTTGGCATTATCTTTCCTTCAACTTAATATGAATTTAGGCTCACCTCAAATGAAAGAAAAGTCTAGTTAGAAACCCACGAACATAACTGAGCTATATTCTCTATGTGATTCTGTTGACGATGGTGGACCCGGTAACATTCAGGGGTTCTCCCCACTATGAAGTCCCAACTAGACCTCACAACGTTTGGTGTAGGAGTCCCATCCAGTACGATGGCCCAATTTCCATTATCTTAAAGATATTCCTTAGCTCGTGCTTGTTAGCACGTGAGAGTGGTCTGCTTTGTCTTCGAACATTGAAGTTCACGTGCCTGGTGAGCGCTAGTGTTACTTGTGTCAAGTTTCTTTCACCGCAGAGGGAGAGTGTGGAAGTGAGTCTCTAGTTGAAAGGGAAGAGTCCTGTTAGAGCCTAAATCTGCCTTAGGCTGAAGGAAGGCAAAATTTAGGATAACCACAAACCACACTCAGTCTGGTAGCTAGCCATACCAGAACAGGAGAGGGCTCTCTCCTGGTCACGCTCAGTAAAATAAACAATATGGCCTGAGATGACTCAAAATGAATACTGATTTTTGGCTAGTAAATAAATATGAAAGAGGTAATTTAATGAATGATTGAATTTTTTGGGCTGTATGGGACAAAGGACAACATGAGCTGGGAAACTGAATCAAAGACGCAGAGTATTTCGTGAGGCAAGATAGGTAGGAGGTTTAGCAATCAAATTGAAGTAATATGGAGTGGAAAGACTGTTAAGAGGTTGAAAAGGGCATAACCAATGAATCCTTTTCAAACAGAAGAAGGCACACAGAGGATGAATGCTTTTCCAAGGCAGAGCAATAAACTGGATTCTACCTTTCTTACTTAAAAACATTCAACTGGAAATGATTATGAATGAACTGTAAAACATAATAGGATACGCATGAAACAAAAAGAAGAACATATGCTAAACTCATACCACATGAATCTCATGAATCAGAGCTGCATCATTTTATTAATTTCCTGGCTAAACTGTACAATGAAGTGCTGAGTTTTTCTTTCACACCTTTCCCAGAAACTCCAACCCTTACAAACAATTTTCAATACAATAAATAAACTCCTCTATGAGAAAGACGATCGACCAAAAATGGGGGATTATTTAATCATTATTAACAGAAATGAAAAGCCAACCATCAGTAAAGGAGCAGCGTTGAATTTTCTGCTTGAACAGGTTGACGACCAATGAAGAGGTGAAATATGTAGGTGTAAATCCCTTTGAATCACACCTGAAGACAAAAAATAGACCAAGTAGCCCATTTCTCTGCTACAATTGATGTCTTTGTTTTAAAATTTAAGCGTTTCGGTCTTTGACTTTTCATCTTCCCTTTTTGCCATTTGAAATAAAACTAATTTTTCATAAAAATAGATTTGAACGGAGATTTGGCTTTTAGTGAAAGGAAAAACACATTGTAAATGAACGGTCCTAGTTGTCACAAGGCGAATCCAAGCGTTTTTGGCTGATTGGAGTGAGTTTAAGCAATTTTTTGGCTTTTTGGCTGTGTGCGCCGCACGGAAGGACCAATGCACTGCGCCTCCTAGATGCGCTACGCCAGAGGAAAAATGCACAGTGGCAGGAGGCCCTGCGTGCCCCTTCTCCCAATGCGTCGCCCCTTCTCCCAATGCGTCACACGCTCTAATTCAACACGATTTCACTCTCCAAACTATGTTCCACTTTCCCACAATCTTCTTCACGGTTTCTTTGGCTTCTTGTAGACTTCTGCTATGCAAATGAATCACAAAAATGTCTTTCATGCCATAGACTTTGATTTTGATTTGGCAAACCCATTTTTATAATGTGGCAGGTTTTGGCACTTTCTCAGATTTTTCACCTTCCTTTCTTCCCACGCAATGATCAATCTGTCAAGACTTTCAATCACCATCTCACTTTGTGCCTTGTACCCCTCAATAGCCATAGTTTTGCATTCAACTGTATCTGGAACAATATTAGCATAAAATCCTTCCTTCTCAAGATTGTCCAATTTGAATTGATCATCTCCCAGAGTCTCATATGGCAAATGATACTCAGTTTGACCAGCTGTCTTTGAAGATATCCCAGGTTGTCTATTGATGGACTGTCCATTTAGATGTCGCTCTATGATTTTTTTTTTTTTTTGTAGCTTTCTTTTTAGCTTTTGCTTCCGCCACATCAACCTAGTCTAAACACTCAACATCATGATATGTTGAGGCCCATGATCAAGGGTTTTCCTTTTCATCCACAAAACTCCTCATCATGTGGCGTATTAAGTCAGTAGAAACAACAGTTGTAATGCCAAGTCTACTAGCTAATAACGAAGATAATGTCGACATGCAACATCCACCTTCAGAGGCACAACTGTCTTTGCTCGTCCCTTTTTAACATTACTTTTCCATTCTCTCTTTAAAAACCAGAAATAGTTGAGCCTCTGACACACCATTTGTTCAACATTTTCTCGAATCAGACATGTGTTGATGAAGATAACTTCGGCATTCTCTGGTGTATCTATAACCTCTGTATATCTAGCACTTTTCATGACTATGAAATCCGTGCAAGTTCTAAGCGATTTGGAGAAAAGGTTAGCAGTTTCGGGCCTTTTAACTGTATGCGTCGCGCAACATACCCAACGTACCACGCCTCACCAGTGTGTCACATCCATGTAAAATAACACTGTATGTTTGCTCCCAGTGCGTCGTGCCTTCTTCCCAGTGCGTCGCGCTGGCCAATGTTTCTTCAAATTTCACTCAATTTCTCACCCGTTCACAAAAATTGTTTTGAGTGCCTCCTCTTTGTTCTTGGAATGCAAATGACTTTTCAAAATTTGGAGATATCCTATATACATTGGCTTTTCAAATTAATTTGCGAAAAACCCATTTTTATAATCTTTTGCAAATAACTATTATTTCAACCTGTATTTTGGACCCTTTCACTGCCTTTTCACTTTGTGATGAATGAAATGACCTGAGCTTGGCTTGTCTTTGCGGGTATGGTGGAGTTGAACTTCGGCAAAGGATGACCGGAGTCTACTTTTGAAGTACTTCATGGTAGAAAACTTTAAAAAACAATTAATTTGACGATTTCTTCTTCAAAACAGAGTTTTGAAGAAGAATCAACCTTGAGTATTATTGATGATGAGAATCTGGAGATGAAAACTTATTGAACCTCCTCCGGCTTGCTAGTATTGGTGGACATTGTTGAAGAGCAAATCAGCTAACCCTAGACCTAGTCACTGAAATGACTTGTTGATCAAGAGATTAAAACATGATTGTAAGTGACTTTAAAAGTTGATTTTAATGAACAGACTTGAGCCAGTAGGGCAAGGCATGAGGGGTAATGAATGACAAGACCCTTTCTGTAAGATTATGGCATGCCTCTAGTGGAATGCAGACGATCGAGCTGAATGAGACACCTAAACATGAAATGCAACCAAAGAGGTTTTGATCTCTTACGGAGGGCTGAACAGACCGAATCTAACATTGGCTCCAATGGGGATGGGAGCTCCTTGGAGGTGCCAAGAACTACAGATTTCTGGGAGAGAAGACAGTGCCTTCGTCCATTGGGCTATGGAGTCATTATTTCGATAAACAATACAAAACTCTTGACTCATTTATTAACTCAAAATTGAC
>APFE030487153.1:0-18258 GCA_000404065.3 Pinus taeda | reverse complement strand
GATGCTGGAAGCGATGCCCAAGCCCAAGCGAAGCTATGGATCCTAGAACCAGCTGGGTTTAGTATAACTCCTCCAGCACGAGCTCTTCTAGTATTTCCCTTAGCAGCCCCATCAAAAATAAGGAATGCCTTCGCTAGTTTGCAATCCATCCCTGGAGCTCGTTTTCTGTAACCCTTATTTACCAAACTTTTAGGAGGGGGATATTCTTTACCAATTTTTGGACTTGTAGATCGAGAGAAGAGCCCCAGTTTTTATCCTGTTGGGTGAGATTTAAATCATCTTTGAGGTCTCTTAGGCACTCTTTTAACTGGCATTTTATTTTAACTGCCACTAGCTTGACGTCCTGCTCGCAGTTTTCGAAAAATCCTTTTGTTTCGCTCTAGCCAGATCTGCGAGTAGATAATTTTAGGGAGAATTAACCAAGCCGCTCTAATAATTTTGTTTTTTGGAGGAGGACCAAAGTACCTTTACAATCATCTATCAAAAAAACTAGCAGTGGAGGAAGGCAACTCAAAGCTGGGACTCAGAGTGTCCAGCAGCACGGACTAGATCTGCAAAGTAAAGGAGCAATCTAGCATCAAATGTTAAACGGTTTCCTAGTTTGCCTTGCAAAGTCTGCACCTTGAAGGGACGTGGAAGCCACGCTTCAGCAGATTATTATCAGTCAAGATTTTGGAATTGCATAGCAGCCAATTGAAAAAGTCAATTTTTGGCAGTGAAGGGTGGTACCAAATCCCTTTCCAAGGCTTTGCATCCATGGCCACATGGGGGCGCTTGCAAAACTTGGCGTATCCCTGAGCAACAGAATAACCACTAGCCTGCACACCCCAACCTCTAGTATCCTTGCTTCGCTTCCACAATGGAGCTAATCCATGAAGTTTAGAGAGTAGTTCCTCGCGTTCTATAGCCAAATATGGGGGTGTTTCAATTTTCCATCCAGCCCAGTGAGATTCCTGTCAGACTAAGATATCCCACAAGGAACGCATACCAGCATCCATCCACCTACGCAACCCTTGGAGGGAGGTGCAGTCTCCCAGTGGCTCCTTGTTCATATTCTGTCTGTCCAAAGGTTGATACTTTTTCCATTGCCAGGGACCCAGTAGGCATGAGTATTTATAAGCAGACAGGCTTTTGAATAGAGCTTCTGGAAGGGTGAATTCAGAAGCGGCAGAGGATGGCCTAGACAGTGGGAAAGTTTGCCCATAAACATTTTTTCTAAAGAGCTAGATGAGCCCAGCCAGGGTTCGAAGCTATAATCCTCCAAATGAGCTTAGCCCCCATGGTGGTATTTTGAACTCCAAGATTTTTGAAATTCAAGTCTCCTTCTAAGAGCGGTTTGGAGAGGGAATCCCAGCTGACTAACGAAAACTATTTCTCATTTTGCTTGCCTCTCTTCCAAAAAAAATTCCTAATGATCTCCTCCATTTTTCTGAGAATCCCGGAGGGAGCAAGAATGGAAAACTAAAACAAGGGAAGACTGTTAAGCACATATTTAATGAGGATATACTTACTAGCAATGTTGAGCCAGGAAAATCCCCAGGAAAGCAGTTTGTTCTTGAATTTCTCCAGTTGGGGAGGCCAATCTCTGCTGAAGGCTCTTTTAAGAAAGACAGGAAGGCCCAAATACTTGAAGGAAGTCCAGTTTGAGGAGGCTGCGAAACCAAAAGTTCTGGAAATGGAATTGAGCATGCTGGAAGTGGTGTTCTAGCAATAGATATGGCATTTTCCAATGTTTAAACTGCTTCCCAAAATCAAACAAAACTCATCTAGGACTCCTTTAAATCTGGAGGCTATAAGCATAGAGGCAGCTCCCAATAACAAGGTGTCATCCGTAAAGAGGGAATGGTTGATGTTCTTAACACCTCTTGCTATATAGAGCCCAACAATTTCCTGATCCATAATTTTTTTGTCTAAATAGAAGCTGAGGACAGAGGCTTGAAGAACAAACAGAAGGGGTGAGAGTGGGCACCCCTGCCTGAGCCCTCTCGTGGCTTTGAAAAAGTTAGCAGCTCTGCTATTTATTGAAGGAGCGATCTAAGGCTCCGAAATGTAGGCTCGAATCCAATTTATAAAGTTCTCCCCAAATCCAAATTTGTTGAAGACTTTCAGCAGAAAATTGTGCTTGACTCTATCAAAAGCATTCGCTAAATCAAGCTTGACAACCATACCTTTTTCCTTGGGACTCATACTTGAGTGGATTTCGTCTTGGACCAACATGTAGTTGTCCACTCCCTGTCTCCCTTGAATGAATCCTCCTTGGCTTTCCGGAATGAGTTTGGGGAGGATGAGCTTAAGTCTATTAGCAATAACTTTAGTAATCAGTTTATAACCGATGTTACATAGCGATATCGAACAAAACCTGTTCAAAAGTAATGGTTCCTTTATCTTTCGGAATGAGAGCAAGAAAAGCAGTGTTCATGCTTCCTCCAATTTTTTGGCAAGCTTGGGACTTGATAACCATTTTGTATAGATCCTTTTCCATAATCTTCTAGCAAGATTGGAGGAATCTGGCTGTAAAACCATCTGGTCCAAGGGCTTTGTCCAGGTCCATGTCAAAGAGGGCATCCTTGACTTCATTCTTAGTGACTTTAGCTTCAAGAAGGTGATTCATTTCGACAGTAATCAAGGAGGGAACCACATCAATCATATCAGAGCTTTGGTCTAGATTTTTATCTTCGCTATATAGGCTTTTAAAATGAAGGGAGGCAGCTTTTTTGATGCTTGCATTGTCTTTATGAGTAATAGTGCCATCTTTAATTTCGGAAATGGCATTGGTGCATTTCCTAGCTTGAGCTTGTTTATGGAAGAAGGAAGAGATCCTGTCCCCTACTTTAAGCCAAAGACTGCGTGACTTAAGTCTCCAGTACTCTTCCCCTATTAGACAAGCCTTGTGGAAGTTTTGTTGTAGCTGGGCTTCTTTGTCTAGAAATTCTTTGGTTATATCAGCTGTTTCAGCTTGGAGGTGGTGACTTTCCAGACTGCATTGAAGAATTTTTCTTTCATTTGCTGGATTGGGTAGAGTTTTGACCCAGCTTTTTAAAGCTGTTTTCACTCTTCTGAACTTCTCCTCCTAGACAAAAAATTGGGAGCCTTTTACTAGCTGCCTTTAGATGTCCTTAACTAAATGCATGAAGTTTGATTCATTAGTCCAAGGCGGGCTGAATCTGAAGGGGATTGGACTGAGGTCAAGCTGAAACACCCATTCCAGCTTGATGGGTTTATGATCTGAAGTGCTGCAAGGGAGAATGTGAACTCTAGCTTCTAATCCAAGGAGAAGAAAAGAGCTTTGAATTAAGAATCTATCTAATCTAGCAGCAATATGGCTAGGACCGATTCTTTTGTTAGTCCAAGTGAACTTACCCAAGATTGGCTTGATGTCCAGGAGGTCCCAGTCCTGCATAAGGTCCTCAGCCCATTCCCTTGCCGGATCTCTGCCCATTCCCTTTCTGGATCTCGAGCAATGCTCCCTCCTCTCTTGTCTATTGAAAGGAGAGTAAGATTGAGATCTCCTGCTATGATGATATTCTCCAGATTGACTAGATCTACTTGGGTTCCTATGGAGTCCCAACAGGACTTCTTTTCCACAGTGTTCATAGGGATGTACATGTTGAAGAGGCCGATAATCTCTTTTGAGTCTAAGTGCAGCAATTTTAAGAGTAGCTACTGAGTATTGAGGGATTCAAAGATGAAAAAGAATTTGCTAGCATTCCAAAGAGTGTCCAGCCCTCCAGAAGCCCCTCGAGCTGAGATAGATTTCACCTCACATTTTCTCCAAAGTTTCTTGCTTTCCTGAAGGAAGACGGAGTCTTCTAGTTTGGTCTCCTGGATGAGAAGTATGCTAGGAGTTTCTGTTCTTATTAATCTTCTGATGGCTTCTTCTTCGATTCTACTCCCCATACCTCTATAGTTCCAGGAGACTATCTTCATCATTTATATTTCTAGTTGGCTCCCTTCGAGCCTTGGGGCTGGCTTCTCGCCAAATTTTCTTTTGATGCTAGGAGCTTCTCAAGAGTTGGCTGGCTACCTTGAAGCTTATCCTTGAAGGTTTCCTTCTCTCTTTTTTCCCCGTCTATTTTGCGGCCTCTTGTGGATCTCCTTATCAAACCTTGGGATTCTCCTATTTCCCCTTCTTCCTTCAATCACTCTGATTCATGCTCCTCTTCCTCTGTTGTGATAATGTTTCCTTTGGAGCTCTCAGCCATTTCCAAATCTATTGTTGTTACACCACTTTCAGCCATTGCCTCTGTTGCTGGAACACCACTTCTAGCTTGATCAACTCTATTTCAAGAACCTTTGGGAGCTTTAGAGGGAGGGGTTGATTTTTGTTTTTCTGGTTCCTCAGATTCCTCTATTTGTGATATTAGAGGGGAAAATTTGTTTTCTTGATCCTTTCTGGGAGGGGGTTGCGTAGGGGGCGCCTATGGACCTCTTCCGTTTGGACCAGCCTGCTTTTGGGATTTCCTGGTGTGCTTGACCTGATTCCAAGCTTCTTCTTTACCCTGTTCTGGTTCCACATTGGTTGGGCAACCTCTGGTGAAGTGTCCGTAGACATGACATTTTTGACATTTCAAAGGCAATTGCTCGTAATCCAACTTCCGCAGATGGGACCAGCTTCCTACTTTGATTTTGATGGCTTCCAGGAGACCCACCTCTAGGTATACTTCTACACATATATGAGCACAATCATATTGATCTTTGTTGTTTTCCCTATCTATGAACATTCCAAGGGCATTTCCGATGTGTTTCAGCGAGTCCTAGTTCCAACAATAGACTAGAAGATTAGGAAGTCTGGCCCAAATAGGGACCGCCGAAGCGACATTGACAGCAGGGTCGAAATCCGGGGTCCACCTGTTGAGGTACAAGCCCTAGGGCCCCATGAAATAGGGGCCATTCTGGAAGAACAAATCCTTGTCCTCCTTTGAGGTGAATTCGAAAAGGAAATACCCTCGATCAAGTAAGAGGTGACACTGCACTTGATCAAAGGAGCCCAGTTCCTATTTACTCAGGACTCAGTGGTCTTAGGAGAAGGCCATAGATCAGTGAACTAATCGGCAAGAGCCCGTTCAGCCAAGGAGAGGGCAACCTGAATCGGGGTCTCTAGCAGCAGGGAGATTTCAGGAATGTCTTCCAGCCGCTTGACAAACTTGGCTGCTTCACTCTTCTTCTTTTGTGGCAAGCTGGCCAAGAGCCGAGAAAAATCTTTGACAGAAGAGGGCAGACCAGCTTGGGGTGAGCTTGGGGCCTCCATGAGGGCAAGCCTGGCTTAAACTTCTTGCCCAGCAGAAGACGGGCCCTCTGAAAACCAGAAGCTCAAAGGGGAATGCTGAGAAGGGGGACAGACGACCCAAAGCCTCATGCCGCAGAGCAGCAGGGGCGCAGAGGAACCGAAATACATCTAGGGTATGGCTGCTCCAGAGCGCGCACTAGGGTATGGCTGATGAGTGTAATAATGTCACGAAAAAACACTATTTTGTGACATTATTACACTAATCATTATTGTTATTTAATTCTTGTTATTACTATATTAATAATTTTAATTCATGTTATTACTATATTAATAATTTTAATTCATGTTACTGCTATATTAATAATAATGTCACAAAAGCACACTATTTTGTCACATTATTACACTAATCATTATCGTTATTTAATTCTTGTTATTACTATATTGTTTGTTTGTTTTATGTTTTATGTTTTATTATACTATAACACTATTTTGTAACACTATTATACTAATCATTATCATTATTTAACCCATCTTATTACTATGTTATTTGTTTAATTCTTAATGTTTTACTATTTTGTAACACTATTATACTAATCGCTATCATTATTTAATTCATCTTATTACTATATTAATAATTTTAATTGATGTTATTGCTATATTGTTTGTTTGTTTTATGTTTTATGTTTTACTATATCGTAACACTATTCTACTAATGATTATCATTAATTTAATCATGTTATTACTATATTGTTTTGTTTGTTTTATGTTTTACTATATTATAATACTATTTTGTAGCACTATTATACTAATCATTATAATTATTAATTCATGTTATTACTATATTGTTTGTTTGTTTTATGTTTTATGTTTTACTATATTGTAACACTGTTTTGGAACACTATTATACTAATCATTATCATTATTTAATTCATGTTATCACAACATTAATAATTTTAAATCACGTTATTATTATATTGTTTGTTTGTTTTATGTTTTATGTTTTACTATTATACTAATAATTATCATTACTTAATTCATGCTATTATCATTAATAATTTTAATTCACGTTATCACTATATTGTTTGTTTGTTTTATGTTTTATTATATTGTAACGCTATTTTGTAACACTATTGTTGACACCTAATCCTCACAATTGGGTGAATTTATGTAAATAGTTAAATTAGGAATGTGAACAGTCATCAGAAGATGAACTGAGTAGTCACACCCTTTTGTATATAACAATAGCCTAGCTAATGAAATGAATCGAATCAATTTTACTGCCTATTGGAGAGTTACTGCTTGGCCTCACATGGTATCAGAGCGAGTTCTCAAAATAGTTGTAACTCCCTTCATTTTTTTGTTACTGTGTGTTTTACGCTAGTGCACTGTCTTGACCTGAGCACTGTCCTGACCTTAGCATTGTCTTGACTGAGCGCTGTCATAAAACAATAAAACGTTCCTACTTCCGCTGTCCTCAACGCCTCTATCCTCTTAAATATCTCTTGAATTTTTGAATGTTACTCCCTCTTGATGCGCAGGTCCGACCCATCTGCGTTTTTAACGTTGTGTTGCTCTGATTCGAGGATTCTTGTCAAATAATTCTTTTGATTGCTATCCTCATGGTTAGTAATGGCTACAGCTTACGCTACGTCCCAAACAAACCAATACGCCCTCTATTGCGATCAAAGATTGAATGTAGAGAAAGCATCTCTATTCACTAATTTTTTTGGAATTCCGCAGGGTCCCCTCGGCATGAAGTAAATGACATATTTGAAGGCAGGGCAAGCATCTCTATCCATTACTTTTTCCTCCACGCCAACCACATATTTTTCCTTTTCCAGTTTTCATGCCATACAGAAAGTATACTGGAAGCGTCGGCCAAAGGTATACTGGAAGTCAATTAAAATTGGTCCGTGCTGAGACTGTACGTTTTTTACGTTGAACAATTACGCTGACATTTTACATGTGCTGAAGTTTTTAATGTTGTGCTGAATTTTTTTTAACGTTGGATGCCACTGGTGAGATTCAGAAGAAGCTTGAAATAAAATATAGGAGAAGGAGACAATGACCAAGTACAGACTACCTCATATGAAGAGCTCGTCATTTGGGAAAACAAGAACAACAAAGATTGTGCATTAATCGCAACATTTGTAAATGAAGAGGTGAGTCGCCATATTTTGTCATATTCACCTGCCTTTGAAGCCCTACAAAAGCTGAAAGAGCTCTATGACTCACATTCTGCACTTGAAATTGTCCAACTCATGATTAAACTCTTCACTCTTGAACTGCAAAATAATGATCCTCTTGCTCTTGCATCTGAAGTAAAGTCTATAATGCATGATATCAAACCCACTAAGGTTGAGTTGGATATTCCTCTTATTGCTTTTCTCAAGGCACTTTATCCTACTTACTCCAATTATCTTCAGTCTTTGCAAGCAAATGGAAATCTCAAAGATATAACCTTTGACTCTCTTGTGAAAAGGTTTGCTAAAAGAGAGAAAGCTTTTGGAAAGAAGACAACCCCTGAGTCTTCTGAAGAGACTGTGTGCCTTGCTCATAAAGAAAAGCATCCTGCTCAAGATTATGCAAGAGCAAGAGGTGGAAGAAGAGGAAGAGGAAGATATTTCAGAGGCAAGGGGGGTAGGCATTCTCAAGGAGAAAGGACAGATTTACACTGTATTCACTGGTTTGTTTTATGTTTTATGTTTTACTATTTTGTAACACTATTACACTAGTCATTATTATTACTTGATAATTGTTATTACTATATTGTTTGTTTCTTTTTATGTTTTATGTTTTACTATTTTGTAACACTATTATACTAATCAGTATCATTATTTAATTCATGTTATTGGTATATTAATAATTTGAATTCATGTTCTTACTATATTAATAATTTTATTTCATGTTACCAATGTATTGTTTGTTTGTTTTATGTTTTATGTTTTACTATTTGTAACAATATTTTGTAACACTATTATACTATTCATTATCATTATTACGCCGTAAGGAATTCCCCTCTAAAATGAACTCCCCTAAATGCCTTTTTGTCCTAATGTGAACCGTCACATCTATTATTAGATGATTCAACAATTATCTGTCATCCAACTAAAACATTAAAAAACAATTATTAGTTAAAAAATTAATTAAACTCAGCCCATCCCGTCCGTCTACCTAGCTGGTCTGTTGTGTGTTGCATGAGCTTTTTTTGCAGAAGGAGGGCCAGGAGTATGAGGGCCGCGCAGGGTGGATTTTTCTGCAGGAGAAAGAAGGAGCGCCAAGCCAAGTTTCTTGTGGTTTTGTTCTGTTTTTATGGTTTTTTTCACTGGTTTTCTTATTTGTACAGGGATGCCCTAGACAACTTTGACTATGATTTCATCAGCCCACCCTTATTCTTGTCCAATTAAGATGTCGTGTGTAATACTAGAGTAAGAACAATGCTACTTTGGTAGTTGTTAAATGTAAAGGATGACGACTTTGGTACTCAGAAACTGCAGAATCTTCTGCTCTGAATGGGTTTGAAGATGTCATGACCTTCTTGAGACTCAGATGATCAACAGCAACACAGGTGCCCAATTCATTAGGGTAAGTCTGCCTACCTTCCTAATTCATTAGGGTTTCAGACATTCTGCAGCAGCGAGGATAACAGTCTCCCTCCTCTGTTTCGAGCAGATTGGGGTTCAGCCTAGCCATAATGGAAGCACCAGAGGGAATCTGCTGGCATTTTTTCTGTACCCAGGTGACATGTTTGTTTCTCTTATTCAGTTGTAGGCTTGTTACGCCTATCGGCGTTTCTTTTGAATTCGTTCTCCTCGCATTTTCATCTACCATTTTAAGGTGACTATGACATCTGTCCAATAGCTCTATACAAGGGACATATGTATGCAGTTAAAAAAAACTTCTACGTAGGTCTAATAGATGTACAGTCCAAGAACTTCTACCCAACTTCTACCCAGGTCTGGAACTCTGTCGATTTTTACGGTGCAGGACCAACACCTTCCCGTTGGTTTTGGAACTGGCTATGTTTATTGTGGTGTCTCTGTGGAAGTGGCTTCCTACTCTTTTTGATTAAAAGAAATCGAAGCAATCGACCATACCAAGGTCCTGTAATATATCCTGTAATTGGTATTCTGTGGGAATTTTTCAAGAATAGGGACAGAGTTCTGGAATGGATAGTGGATATTCTTTCTAGAATCCCTTCCCACACATGTATGTTCCAGCTCCCAGTAGGTGTATGAGGCTTTATCACTGCGAATCCCTCTAACGTCGAGCATATTCTGAGAGCCAGTTTTCAGAATTACCCCAAGGGAGAATGCTTCAGTTTCTTTCTCCACGATTTTCTGGGCAAGGGGATCTTCAACACAGATGGGGAGCTGTGGAAAATGCAGAGGAAGGCTGCAAGCTACGAATGCAATACCAAGTCACTCCGGAACTTTGTAGTGGAGGCTGTTCAGTGGGAAATCAAGAACCGGCTAATGGTGGTGCTCAAGAACGCATGCGAAGGGGGAGAGATCATAGACTTGCAGGACATTCTGATGAGGTTTGCATTCGATAATATCTACAAGGTTGCGTTCGGTGTCGATCCCGATTGCCTCCATCCTTCTCTACCTAGGTCCCAATTGGCAATGGATTTTAACGATGCTCTTGATATTAGCACTGGTAGGTTTTTTTTCCATTTTTCCTTTTCTATGGAGAATCAAGCGAGTGCTTGACATCGGTTCTGAGAGGGAGTTAAGAGAAGCGATAAACGTAGTGAACGAATTTGCCATGGACATTATTCATTCTAGGAGAAGTGAGATCTCTGAAGGGCATGTGAGGGAAGACCTGCTTTCAAGATTCATGGCAGCAGCTCTGTCTGATTAGGAGCAATTTGAGACAGAGTGCATTCAGAAAGGTTCGCAGAAGATGGCCATGGTAGGCGAGAAATCAGAATTATTCATCAAGGTATGATGGTTAGCGTTATGATGGCAGGGAGGCATACCACTTCGACTGCCTTAACTTGGTTTTTCTGTCTGCTTTTGTCTCGACCCCATGTCCAAGAAGCCATTCGCAGAGAAATTTTGCTCATTACAGGCAACAAAAAATCTATACAGCCTGAAGATGAATGAGTCATCTTCGACTTTGATGAATTGAAGGGCATGTAGTATCTCCATGCCGCACTCTGTGAGTCCATGAGGCTGTGGCCTCCCGTGCCTCTCAATTCAAAGGTTGCTGCGGAAGATGATGTATTGCCGGATGGGACTGTTGTACCCCAGGGATGGTTTGTGAGTTACAATATATATTCAATGGGTAGGATGGAGAGCATTTGGGGTGATGATTTCATGGATTTCAGACCCGCGAGATGGCTGAAAGATGGGGAATTTGTGGGGGAAAATCATGGATTTCAGACCCGCGAGATGGCTGAAAGATGGGGAATTTGTGGCGGAAAATCCTTACAAATTTACTGTGTTCCAAGCCGGGCCTCGCATATGTTTGGGAAAAGAGATGGCGTTCATACAGATGAAGTCCATTGTGGCATCTGTCATTCATAGGTTCAGTTTGGAAGTAGACACCAGGTACATTCCAAAATATGTATTGTCCATCACTTTGCGAATGAAGAATGGACTTCCTGTTAGCGTGAGAAGTCACTGAAACAGGGAGGATATCGGGGATCAGGTAGCGATAAATGGAAGGTGCTTGCCTCTGTTTTGAGTAGATTGGGGTTCAACCTGGCCATAAAGGAAGTGCCAGAGGGAAGCTGCTTGCGTTTGTTATGTACCCAGGTGACATGTTTGTTTCTCCTATTTAGTTGCAGGCTTGTTACGCCTATCTGTGTTTCTTTTGAATCCGTTCTCCTCACATTTTTGTCTACCATTTTAAGGTGACTGTGACATCTGTCCGATAGCTCTATACAAGGGACATATGTATGCAATTAAAAAAAACTTCTACGCAGGTCTAACAGATGTACAGTCCAAGAACTTCTACCCAACTTCTACCCAGGTCTAGAACTCTGTCGATTTTTACGGTGCAAGACCAACACCTTCCCGCTGGTTTTGGAACTGGCTATTTTTTTTGTGGTGGAGAGGCGATGTGATGAAGGCTCCGAAGATTTGGGCATTTCAAGTCGATTAATGCAGGTTGAATCTCATGCATAGGATATATCTGTAAACAAATGCGCATATTGCTTAGAAAACATCCAATATTTGTTATTTGGTTAGTGAATGAGACTGTGATTTGTTGGGCGAAGAATTGAATCTGGGGTATCCAAGAAACTAGTTGTTAAATTTTATCGTTGCAGGCCTCCACTGGCTAGATCTGGGTACCATGAAGAGGAAGCTCGAAATGGATGTCTATTCAGACTCACATGAGCTTTTTGCGTATGTTAGGCTGATATTTTCTAATGCAAGGGTGTATAACACATTGTAACAAAGCAACAACATTAGCAATGCCAAAACAGAGTTGCAGAGAGACCTAAGCAGAATAATTAGCTTAAGCCTGTTTCTGTGTCAGTAGATCTGAATGAAAAGTTTGTGCCTTGCAGGTAGGTAATGTCAATAGGGGAAAAACAAAATGCTCATCAGGGATGTTGAATCCCTTTCAGGTGATATGCCTGAGAAAATATTCAATTTCTTCAGGAAACATAGTTCTGGTCTGAGTCAAAATGACTATGAAATTGAGGTTGATATTGATGCTTATGACAACGAAACCTTGTTTGAATTGCGAAAATTGTAAATTATTGTCTCAATGAAAAGAACTAAAGTGAAGCAAAAACATTAGCTAAAGGTTAAACCTCGTGAAGCTAAAGCTGAGGTGGGTATAATGTTTTGGATTTGTTTTTATATAGGCGTTAAATGAAGAGTTGTCTCTTTGATTCCAAATGTTGGTGTTCAACTTGCAAATAAGTCATGGCCAGACAATAATAGCTCCTCACTATATTTACAAAAAGGTCTCATTGATTGTACCTATATCAAATTTGTTGTTGTTATTTATTTTCTTAGTCTTCTTGGCAAGGCAGCCTCTCTGGATGTAGACTAGAAGGTAGGAGTCAATGAGCTTTGAAATATTAGTTATTCAAGAATACTAATGCACCTATTTTCCAGAATGGCAAATTGATATTTTCTTGTCGGGTTTCCTTTTTTTTCCTTTTTCATGCATGCATGTTGAAAAGTTTATGGATCACTGTCAAAAAATATCTAAAAAGATGAAAAATGTTTCTCTACATTGTTTTCTAACAATACCACAGGAGAAAATGTGCTTAATGTGCTTAGTTGTTGTCTACCATCAGAGAACCAACCCAAGTCTAGAAAAAATAATGCAAAAAGTGTGTCTCGTCATTAGATTCTTACCATACTTATGTGCTTTACTCTTATCATGATACAGGAGATTTACTTATGTGCTTTACTCTTATCATGATGCAGAAGATATTTTCTAGCTGCATTCTTATGTTGTTTTTATTTAGTTCGAGTATTAACTTTGTAGTGGTTGTGAGTGAATTAGATAAATAGATTGATAATTCAAAGCCTACTCCCGTTAATGTTGTAGATCGATGTCAAGAAGGTACAGTTCAACATATGTTCACAAAAATGGTATCAGATGGTGGGTTTTAACATTTCATGTCTCTGTGTGGCCTTACATTTGTAATATGGTCATTTGATTTTTTCATTTTTACTTGTTTGGGTCCACTTATTTTCAATAGTTTTTCAACTATACAGGTTGAGTCATCCGGGGGAAATTATTTTCTCTTTATCTAATATGAATGCTTTTGATTTGGCATTTATGCCTTCTATGTGTAAGGGTCACAGGAGAGAACGAGAGAAGTTGCAGCATAAACGAGAGGAATTAGAAAGTCCTTTAAGAGAAGGTTGAAATTTATAAGCTTTGAGTTTATAGGCTTTGATTGATCTTGTTGCATGGTGTTATTTTTTATATTGCTTAATTTCCATCAAAGAAATCAAGGCTTCAAGCAGAACCAAAAGCTGCAAAATTTTCTCATATTCAAGTTGAAGCAGAAGTTGTGGTGGAAGGTAAATGGAAATTGAGTGTGAAGCTACACGCTTTGAATTACAACAATTTTTGAGTCCTTTCTATTTTATTTATTCTCTTTTCTTGTTATCATAATTTCTGCCTTGCAAGCTTCAAGTAGCAATAGCCCAACAAACAAGAGAAGTCAGTATTAATGAGTTTATTACCCTTGCATTATAAACACACGACATATGGAGAAAAATGTTGAAATTGATGAAAACACCCAACTGCTCAAGGACCTATAGATGTTGAGATCTTAAAATGTTGAAATTGATGAAAACACCCAATTGCTCAAGGACCTAGAGATGTTGAGATCTTCTCAACCTGATCACATTCCCGGTTGTGGATGAGACATGTCTCGTTCATTCTGAATATGGATTGTCACCCTTTTCGTTGCAGGGCAAAAAAAAATGGAGCAGTTTGGTTTGTTCACAGGAAATGAAGATAAAGAGGAGGAAGATGCTAATGCTGGTGGAATAACTGCTGGAAATGGTTATGCAGAGGAGGTGAAATAACTTACTGTAGCAGGTTGTATATTATTTTATTGCTTTATTTTTTGTGAGATGGTGAATTGATTTGGACCTGAAGCCCCTTCTTGTTCTGAGGCTTGAAGTATTGTGAAAGAGTTGGAAGTGGGTACAGAGAGAGATATAAAAATAGGTTTTTTTCCCTGATTGGGGATGTAACAGGTTTTTTTCATGGGGATGTAAGGATTTTCCAAATACAATTTAATATAACCATTATTATTTCATACTAAAGTACATTTTTTTCAAATTTTTTTAAATTTAATATAGTAATCATTATTTCAAATTAAAGTACATTTTTTCAATTTTTCTTTTTAATATAGCAATTATTATTTCAAAGTAAAGTACATTTTTTTCAATTTAACACTCTTATTATTTTCAATTTAACACTATTATTGTCTTAATATAACAATTATTATTGTCTTAGTATATTTTTTTCAATTTAACACTCCTATCAACTTGTTTTTACACCTTTCCGGAAATTTTTGGCACCTTTTGGAGAAATTTCTAGTAAATTAAAATATATTTTTTTCCAATTTAACATTCATATCGACATGTATTTGCACCTTCCTAAAAAAATTTAAATACAATTTAATATAACAATTATTATTCTAAACTCATTAACAAATTTTTTCCTACATCGGGGATGTAAGGATTTTCTAGATACAATTCAATATAACAATTATTATTTTAAATTAAAATATCTTTTTTTTCAATTCAACATTCATATCGACGTGTGTGTGTCTTTGTGGGGTTGTAAGGATTTTGTAGATATAATTTAATATAACAATTATTATTTTAAACTAAACATTGTTTTTCAATTAACACTCATATTGACGTGTGTGTAAGGATTTTTTAGATACAATTTAATATAACAATTATTTTTCAGCAAGAAAAAAGCTATATATCTATGAATTCGTTATGAGAAAATAACAGTACAACATATCCCGATTTTGATATTCACATAGAATCTCATATCTTTGACTTAGCAAAAAATAATAGTGGGTGGCATTAACATAGAGCCCCTAACCACAAAACCACATCAAAAAAATCAAAACCATATGTAGGCTGAATATAAAGTATCCTCAGATAACCAAGCCCGAAAAGATGAAGAACCAACCAAAAAAGAAAATTCATAGGAAATGGGGCCCTGATACATACCAGATTGTTGGCTAGGAAAGAGAGAGTTTATGTACCTAGCATATTGAACTCCTAAATATGGTGAGTTTTGTTGTCCACAGTTATACTCATCATCCAAACATCATATTGAGTGGCAAGTCCCTTTTTTGATAACGCATTAGCCACACTATTTTTTCCCACATCATATTGAGTGGCAAGTCCCTTTTTTGATAACGTATCAACAACACTATTTTTTCCCTGTGAATGTGATCTATAGAATAATCCTTCCTGTAATTCCTTATAGATTTTATCTTTTTCAGCCATCCCAAAAGATTTAGGTTTTTTATGACATGAATAGACCAAACATGATCAATAATCACCTTTGAATCCCCATAAATTTGCAGATTTTGGATGTTGAGAAAGTCACAGATGTTGACCAGTCTTGCCAATGCCATAACCTCAGCTTTGTTATTCGTCCCATTACCTCCGTTCTAGTATATTTCAATATGCCGACCCTCCATAGGAATAATATAAACCCCACAGGAACAACATCCATGTTGAGTGGCCCCATCAAAATAGGTCTGTGGGACATCAGAGGGTTCCATAGAGTGTGTCTTCTTACCACTCATTCTCAGAGCCTTTTTGGTGGAAAGTAGTGTATTAAATTGGGAGAGAATGGATTCAAAATAGAGTTTGTCTTCTTACCACTCATTCTTAGAGTCTTTTTGGTGGAAAGTAGTGTATTAAATTGGGAGAGAATGGATTCGAAGATAGTGGAATAATTGTCCAATTTTGCAAGAAACAGAGCCCTAACAATTATTATTTTAAACTAAAGCACATTTTTTAAATTTAACACTCATATTGACGTGTCTTTAAACTTTCTGGGAAATTGCTTACCAGTGATAACTTGTATCTTTGCATTGTTTTGGGGAAATTTACATTTTCTGGGAAATTTCTTACAAGTGATAACTTGTGTCTTTGCACTTTTTGGGGAAATTACTGGCTAGCACTTTTTGGGGAAATTACTAGCTAGTAATAACTTGTGGCAAAGGATGTTTTCAATTTATAGGAAAATAGTAATAACTTGTGACAAATGATGTTTTCAATTTCACTTATATCCACGTGCCTTTGTACCTTTGGGGGAAATTGCTTGCTAATAATAACTTGTAGCAAAAAATTAACAATGTTGAAAGAGTTTAAAGATCATTGAAAAAATTCAACCAATAAGCTCATTGCCCAAAATATAAGGAAAATTCACTTAAAAGCCACATGATTCATCGAAATCATCCTAAATCACAAGTCATAAATATGATGTAATTTTTCCGAAAAAAACTACCATTGAGCATTGAAAATATATATTTTTATTAAGGTACAAATATATATATATAGTAAAGAAATTTTATGTAGAGTTGAGAATGAGACCTCCTTGCATGACCTTCAACATTGGATGACATTAGACATGAGTTGAGAAAACCAAAAATCCCCATAGGCCTATTCCCTTGAACCAAAACCATTGGTATTTGAGTCTAGAAAAATGCTATTTAAGATGTTGCAAAAAGGTGATCTTGTTGTATAGAAAAAACCCATAAAACACATCAATTGTGTAAAAGGAAGAGAAACCTCATTCAAATCAATTTGCTTTAGCAAAAAAGAAGAAATAGAATTTAGTAAGTTATTTCTTAGTAGAGCTGTTGTGTGAGATGAACTTGTAGATACAGGTGGCAGTGTTGACCCTGCTTAAAAGGAGGTTAACAAATTTTAATGAACAACTTTAACAACCTCATATTTAAAGGCAGAATATCAGCACTCAAAGGATAATTTCCAGATTTGAAGGAAGAAGATTCTCTTACCAAACACTAATAAGGATAACTTGAAACTACAACCCGAAAACTAATTAAAGAGATATTGATCTTATCCATACATTCCAGATCCTTTTGGCCCCCCTCATTTTCTTGCTTTCTCTTCATACTCGGGTAGATTCCTACCACTAATCTTCTGTCATCAGAAGGCATGTCAGAGAGACAAATCAACATTATACTTGGAGAAAAGGAGAGAATGGTTGAAGAACCGAGACTTATTGGATTGGGCAGGCTCTTCAAAAGCAATCTTTCCCTCTTAATTTTTGATCTAGGTGACTGGAGAGGAGCAGATTTTGCATGGAGCATAGGAAGAGAAACGAAGAAGCATGCCAAAGCAGTGATTGTGTTGAAAGGAATACACATAGTGAAAAAACTTACATGAGATCATGTTGTTTGCGTTGGATATGTGTTACCCTGAAGAACATTAGAGACGAAGCTCTGGCAATGTCAATGAGCTGACAATAGGATGAGCTTGAGACACATGCGTGAAGATAGAATGTTGAATTCAAAATCAATCCACATATTTTGCTCCAAACATCGTTCAATTACCCTCAAAATAGTGGAGGTTAACCACACAGAAATAACCCTAAATTTGTGTGAATAAGAAACTTCCTCAAGGCCGAAATGTAGGTGATACGTATTTGCAAAAGAAAAAAGACTGGATTCCTTTTAGGTAGGTGTCTTTTCAGGTAAAAAAACAATGGATTCCTTTGTTGAACAGACTTGGCCATCACAACCTACTTATCTAGAATATGAACCACTCAATGACTCGTTATTTAGAATAAATGCATGAAGCAGACCCTGAGTTGAATGGGTTTGCTATGGAGTACTAGATATTCAATCACTTCATATGATCGTGGTCTCACTTCAAGTAAGTTAACTTTTGCACCTGATATTTGTAGAAGGTAAATAAGATCTTGTTGATGAATATACTCATGAGAAGAGCTCTGAGACGATGCAAATACAATAAAGGATTGACCAAATCAAATCAGAAACCAAAAAGATGGTTTGAACAAATTGACAGCCAAGTGGCCTGTTCACATATTTAGAACTCACAATGTCTGCCACCATTGAACATTCTCTCTTGTCAATAACCCTAATAGGGAAATTTGAGCAACACCCTTCCCTATATTTGCAATAAGAGGTGCAGTGGATGTGACAAAAGGTTGTTGTGGAAGGTGTTGTTTGTATATGGGAAATTTCTTGGTCATTGTGTATAATCCTAATGTTGATAGATATGTCTACTAAGTGGTTCCAGTTAATGGGGCATTGATTTGAGCGTTCAATATATTTTTATTCTTTATCAAAGTATTCTTTTGTTGTATTTGTGTTCTTCAATTTATGCCTTATGGTGTTTCCTTTGCAACGTCTGGTGCAAATGCTAGTTTAATTCATGTTATTACTATATTGTTTGTTTGTGTTATCTTTTACTATTTTGTAACACTATTATACTAATCATTATCATTATTTAACTCATGTTCTTACTATATTAATAATTTTAATTTATGTTACTACTATATTATTAATT